>OZ012740.1:135101953-135407106 GCA_963859935.3 Lathyrus sativus | reverse complement strand
CAAACCAAAATTTTCAACATGACCAACATTCTCAAACATTCCAAGGACTAATACCGTTGTCTAAACTCAACAATAACAATTTGTTTTCTGGAGATTTCAACCATGAAGGGTTCTTTTCTGAAAATCCATTAATGTGTGATCATAATAACCAAACGAGTCATATCTCACCTCACATGTCAGCTACAGCACTTCTTCAAAAAGCTTCTCAGATGGGTGCAACTTCAAGCACAAACAACATCAACAACAACACACTGCTTCTTCATTACTAAGAAGTTATGGTGGTTCATCTTCTTCTTCTGTAGCAACAAAGGTTATTGGTGGTGGTTCTGATGGACTCACTAGAGATTTTCTTGGAGTTGGTCAAATAGTAATGAGAAACATGAATGGAGAAGTTGTTTCACAAAGAGAACAACAAAACTTCAACGTGAAGCAGAGAAAAATGCTGCAAATTTTGGAGGGAACTTTGAGTGATTGTGTGAATCTTTGTTGGACATGCAATTGGAAAAAAAGTTCAAAAGGTACGTAACAAAAAGTTACTGTTTTTTTATATGATTATCGCTTTATTACTATGTAGGGTGATTAAAGTAAGATTTCATTGGTAAATGTGCTAGGGTAGGGTAGGGACCAGGGAGTTCCTTTTAGTGTTTGTTGAACAATGAGTTGAATTTTGAAGGACATTTCGGATAAAAGCTTTTATATGACGAGAATTTGTATAGAACAGATTCCTAAAATCACCTGTTTTGATCTTGTTTTATTTGAATCAATAATTGAATAAATAATTATTTTATAAACACTATCTAATAAATATCATTTAAAAATGATATTATTTAAATATTTATCAGAACGATAAGTGAAATAATATTATTATTATTATTAATAATACGAAAGTTTAATATGTTTTACAAATACAAAATTAACATAATGATTATAAGTTATAAATAAAATTTATATGACACAAAATTTTTCTAAAGCGTAAGAGCTTATAACTAATTTTTTTTTACGAATAATTTTTTCTAAAGTAATAAAATAATAAAATGAATTCCATATTAAGAAAATAATTGTGAAAAAATCCTTCAACTAATTATGTAGTGCATAATCTCCTTAATATTACTTTGATATTTTTGAGTGATTTTTTAGTAGATTTTATTTTTTATTGATTAATTTGAGTGTTATAATTTAGCTTTAATTTTTAACTCATCATTATTTATAAGTAAATTTATTGTTCAATTCATATATATATATATATATATATATATATATATATATATATATATATATATATATATATATATATATATATATATATATATATATATATATATATATATATATATATATATATATATATATATATATATATATATGTGAAAAAAAAAACTTATACTAATATCCTCAAACTTATGTATAGAGTAATGCTCCTATGAAAAGGTGTAATGAGTGACATGTTATTAACTTTGCATGGAGTGAAGACAGCGACATAGTGCAGGATTTTGTTTCTTCTATTGTCTTCTCCTTTTCAAATGGTATCATTTTTGGATATATTTAGTTTTAGGTTGGCAGAGTCACGAGTGTCCTTGTTTTTTCATTGGCCAAACATGTCTCTGCCCTTATCTACTCAGATGCTCTTTCTTTCACTCTCTTTCATATATCTCATTTTCGCTCATCCTTCTCATTCACATTATTTATCTTTTCATATAATGTCATGCCCGGACTTTTTCTCCATTATTAATATTTTATTTTGTCATTAAAAAAAGTTATAATTTTGTGTTTTAAACTTCTCTTTTCTCCAAAATTTTGAAACAAGACTTACGATTTTTCAAGTTTAGCTTTTTTTCAGTTTTTGGGAGCAATATTGTGGAATCATATTGGAGTTAAGCATGTATATATAAGTCTAGCATGAAAAGAAAGTTATGGAAGCAATGGAAGTTGGAAGCAGATCAAAGTTAATATTGGGATTTCAAACAATTTCCTGTAAAATTTTCATGGTTTAACTTGGTAATTTTGTTGGGAGAAGTTTTAATATGTAAATTGGAGTATAGGTCATAGCGCTCTATAGTAAGATGTATAGAAATACTATATCATCATATGTATATCGGTTTTGAATCCTCATTTTGCCTATTGAGAGATAGGTCTGTTTCCTCTAATTCTTTAATTGTAAGGGTTATAATATCCTGCTACAGTGCTACTCTTTTTATCTATAATGTTATTTTCTCATCCAAATAGAAATATTTGTCCTCTAATTTTCTTTTTTCTTCAGCTGTGTTTTATCATGTTGGTTTGGTTGGGACTTTTATTAACTTTCTTAGTATCATACAAGCCTATTAAGCCTGTTTAAGATGAAGATGTAGTTGATTTTATTTAATTTGTCCTAATGTGATGGCTTCTAATCAAATCATGTGATCAAGCTTCTGAGCATAGGATCTCGTGAGAGCCTTTTGCAAACCATATACCTCTATGTGATGTTGAGCTAAAAACTTCTTTTTTAGGTTAGAGTATCCCTTATATTTTTTTTAAATATAATTTTGCTTATAAAAGAAAATATTTCTCATAATGTAGATGTCATTTATTATAGAAAATAAAGATTTTAATTTGATGTATGTCTCAACTAATAAACCAATAACACAAGACCATCATTCTAAAATGTCCTTTCGAATTTGGGTCTCAACTTAAGATTTATAGTCGATTCTTCTGAGTTCACTTTGCTAATAGTTTTGGATCATTGGCTAGTAGTTTGGACCAAGAATATTTAAATCATTTTTAGAAGAGACTTTTTTATCTCACTCCTTGGCCTTTTTAGGCACCATGCGCTCTGTCTAAAATACTCTCTGATTTATATATATATATATATATATATATATATATATATATATATATATATATATATATATATATATATATATATATATATATATATATATATATATATATATATATATATATATATATATATATATATATATATATATATATATATATATATATATATATATATATATATATATATATATATATATAAATATATATAAATATATATTTATATATATATATATATATATATATATATTTATATTTATATATATATATATATATATATATATATATATATATATATATATATATATATATATATATATATATATATATATATATATATATATATATATTTATATTTATATATATATATATATATATATATATATATATATATATATATATATATATATATATATATATATATATATTTATATATATATATATATATATATATATATATATATATATATATATATATATTTTTTATTTATATATATATATATATATATATATATATATATATATATATATATATATATATATATATATATATATATATATATATATATATATATATATTTTATTTATATATATATATATATATATATATATATATATATTTATATATATATATATATATATATATATATATATATATATATATATATATATATATATATATATATATATATATATATATATATATATATATATATATATATATATATATATATATATATATATATATATATATATATATATATATATATATATATATATTAAAATTATATTAATTAAATTAAATTAAAAAAAATGTTATCTTAAACTTTTCTGTTTCCCTCTCACTCATACTAAACCAATTTTAAGTTCCCTCTCACTAATTTATCAACTTGATTTTCCCTCTTTAATTAGTCAATTTTACTTTAATAATTAATAATTATTTTCATATTACTCAATTGTTTTCTCAAGCTAGGTTTTCTTGTTTTCCTCTTTTCCATAGTTTTCTCTAAAGTTTGTTGTAGTCTCATCCCTTAACCCTAGTTTTCAAACAAGTCCAACAACCACCATGAACACTGTAACAGCCCAATTTTCAATGATTAATTATTTATGTTAAATAATTGATTTATTTGGATTATTCTAATTATTTGAATAATTAGATGATTATTTAAATGGATTGATAGATGTTTTGAGAGAGGAAATTCAATGGAAAGAAATAAAGGGAAAGATATATATATGAGAAAGTGGAAGGAAAAAGGAAAGAAAGAAAGAAAGAGAAAGAAAGAGAAAGAAAGAGAAAGAAAGAGGAATAAGAGAAAAGAGGAGAAAAAGAGGAAAACTTGGAGAATCATCAAGAACATCCTTTGGCTTCGATTAATCTAAGGTAAGGGTGTAAAATCTTACTATCTTAATCATTGTGTATGATTGTGTATGTGTGTGGATGAGTTTGGTTGTTTTCCAATCTTGTTTCCATTTAGGTCGAAATGATAGAAATCGATAGAAGTCGATGTTCGGACGGTTAGAATCGAGAATAACTTTCATAGCTTAGTCGGGATATGTTAGACTAAGATTATTGGAACTAGTTTGGCGAAAATCGGGTGATATTGTGAGTTTCACCATTTTTGGTTAAATTGAGGTTAAGATTTTGAGTGGAAATCGAATGTCGTGAAAGTTGAGTTTTATGACCCTAAAATATCCGTATATGATTAGTAAGGATAGATAGGTATTTAATCGGGTGAAAACTATTTAGTCGGGCGACTTTTGGGGGCTTTTAAGCCCGAACCCGTAGCTGTTTTTCTGAGTTTTTCAGGTGTTAATCGGTTAACCATATACGCTAACCGATTAACACAGAGTTGGGGGCCTAAAAACTGAGTTTTTGGAGTGGTTAATCGGTTAACCATATGCGTTAACCGATTAACACTGTAAGTGTGAGAAAATATTATTTTTCAAAACTTCAAAACTCTTCATAACTTTTTCACCGTTTATCGGATTTTGACGTTCTTTATATCAAACTGAAGCTAATAATATGTTCTACAACTTGGTGAAAAGAAATATTATTTTTATCCAACTTTTAGCCGATTTTACCGATTAGTCAGGATTAATGATTTTGAGTGAGAAGAGCTTATAGTAGCTAGAGTGTCCGGTTGCGACCGGTCTCGTCTCGTAAGGATAATTTGTGTGTTATTAATTGTTGTGTTGTGGGTAGCCGTAAGGCGTGAATCCTAGTGTATGAATATGATTTTGAAGCGTGGCCTTTGGGAAAATTATGCATTGTTTAGAATTGAATAAAAAATGCATGGCAATTATGATGAATGATGAATATAATACACATTGTGAGTGCATGATGATTGTACGTGTTGATGTGTGAAGAATGCATGATAATATATTTGCGAATATGTATGCAGTTTGTGTTGATTGATCCCGTGTAGGATCTGCAGAGACATCGTGTGCCCATGTGGGGTGTGAGCGATGGTCTTTAACTGATTGAGTCATTTTGTATGAGAACCATGTATGAAATGGTGTGAAATAAATGATGAATATATATATCTGCATTATGATATATATGTTGTGAATGCATAATAAATTTATGCAGTGAAATGTGATAGATGCATGGGTATGTTTGTAAACATGTATGCATTTTGTGTTGATTGATCCCGCGTAGGATCTGCAGAAACCTCGTGTGCCCATGTGGGGTGTGAGCGATGGTTTATAGTTGATTGAGTCATGTTTGCATGTGAAGCATCATGATATGCATTTGTGTTATTTGATCCCGTGTAGGATCTGTAGAACCTCGTGTGCCCATGTGGGGTGTGAGCGATGGTTATATTTGATCCCGTGTAGGATCTGCAGAGACATCGTGTGCCCATGTGGGGTGTGAGCGATGGTCTATATTTGATTCCGCGTAGAATCTGCAGAACGATTGTGTGCCCTTGTGGGGTGTGAGCAATCGGATTGTGTGCCCATGTGAGGTGTGAGAAATACATAAACATTGTGTGCCCATGTGGGGTGTGAGCAATGGGTGAACATCGTAGGCCCGACGGGGAGTTACTTCGGTAACGAGCGATGGTTCCATTTGGTTCTTCAATTGAACCTGCTGAATTGAGTCAGTACCGCATTTGCATCTGCATAGAGTCGTGAGTCGGTCTCTATGAGTTGCATAATTCATCTTTATATGATGCATTGGTGAATTAAACATGTGTGTGAATGTTTATGTGAAATGGTGATGATATAAACATATTGTGTATGTTTATGTGAACTAACACGAATTGCGATAATGGCATGAGTGAGTATGCTTGAAGATATGTATATATATGTGGGTTTACATGGATTGATGTAAACATTGGTGAATGCATATTGTATATGCTTGATGTTCTATTTATATATAGATACTTATATGGATACATTGCGATGTATGGAATGATTGAGATGTATGAATAAATATAATTATAAATGTTTGTGTGAAAATGATGTGAATTGTAGAAGCATGATTGATAAGTATGCTTAGTTGTGTATATATATATACATGCAGTGTAATGTATGTGATGAATTGTGAATAATGCCTGAGAATATAATAGTACATGTATATAGGTAATGATTGGTAAATATGAGAGTAATATTGTTGCACCCCAAAATTTGCTCAACCTTTTCTTACCTGGTTTATGTTTCATTGTATTAACACTTGCATAGTTATATCATTTGCATATCATAGTATCATTCATATAGAAAGGGATCAAGTGTGATTCTTATCAAGAGAAGCCTAGCAAGAGGTCTCATTCAAGATTAAGAAGTTGTCAAAGTCATAAGAAGGTGGTTTGAATGCCTAAGGGTTTAGATGTTTGAGTGTGAATATTCTCCTAACTTGAGGATCAGCTGAAGACCATCAGAGGGTTGTGAAGTGTTGAATGTGAGAAGAGGATGTGTATGAAGCTCATAGAATTCCTAGAGGACCATGGGAGAATTTAATCAATTCATTGTGTCAAATGCAAGAGCCACAGTTGAGCTGCAAACAATTAGGGTTTCATCTGGATCAATCCTAAGTCAATTGGGCAATTGAAGAGTGTCAAAGCCTACTTTTAGGTCATGGAATTCATGAAATGATATGATGAGACATTTGTGGGGTTGTGCCAAGATCAAGTCAAGAAAAGTCAAGAGTGTGGGAAGTTGCTAAATTAGGGTTTCAGTGTAAAATCCTATGTTTAGTGCCTAAATTCAAGACCATATAAGTCAAGATACAAGTTTCAAATGGATCTTTGGCCAACCTGAAACTTGTAGAGCATATCAATACCTTTAATTTGAGTACTAGAAATCCTCAAGGGGATTTATAGAACTCAAGTTATGACCCAGACAAGTTACTAGTCCTCAGATGCCTCTGAAATTTGTCTGTGAAAATTATCTGACTTCAAAGCTATTTTTGACCTAGAAGGAGGTTTCATCTGAACTTTTGGCCAACATGAAAGTTGTGCCTCGTGATCTTAGCTTTCTAAATTGTACTAGAAGTCTTCCATCGGGTTTGTATAACTCAAGTTATGAGGTTTACAAGTCAGGGGTATTTTGGGAAAGTGAGATTATAGATCATTTTCAATCATAGGCCAAAATCTCCAACTTGCACTTGTCAAATGGATTTTTGTCCAACATGAAAGCTGTTCAAAATGGGGTTTTTAGGCTAGCCAAGAGGTCATGATGGATTGATTGCACTCATAGCAATACTTGGTTTGAAATGGTTTGAATAAAGGAAATTTTAAAATGAATTAAGGAGGGAAAATGTCAATTTTGAGTTATAGGACCAAAACATGTCAAGTAACTACTTTTTTGAATGGAAATTGAATTTTAGACACTTTGGAATTACCAGAATTTTGAGTTTAGGCCAAGTTTCATGAGTTGTCATTTGGTTTCTTCATTTGCAAGTCACATAGCCAAACACCTTACCAATGCAATTCAAGCACTCCTTTTGGTCTGAACACACTCACAAGGCAATTTGCAGTTGAAAGGGAAGATTCTAGAACAGTTTCCATGGCAAAATTGTGACTGTCATGTGCAACTTCAAGAGCAAAATCAGAATTTGCAAATTGATGGATTGGGCTTCAAACACACTTCAAAAGCCCATGAAAACATTCTATATATTGATTGCATTGAATTCAGAGTGGTTTTTGGCATTCATTTCGTGAAGAACACTGAAGTTGCAGTTGAAAATTTCCAAGAAGCAAGTGAAATCGTGTTTTGAGATCCAGGCTGATTCAGAGCAAATTGAAGCTTACACCATCTTTCTCTTGCATCCTTGAATGATTCTGGAGAGTTTTGAAGGTTGAATCAAGCTCTAGCTACCTCTGTTACTAGATCTACAACAGGTTGGTAACTTTCAACTTTCCACATGAATTAGCATGATGTAGTTAGATTTGAACTTATGGTTAGGATCTAGACAAGATGTAGATCGTTTTAGGATCAATTTGGAAGCATTTGGTGATGATTGATCATGATATAGCATTTCTGTTTTGATTCGAATCTCTTGATTCATGGAGAGTTAGAGCAATCTAGATAGATCAGAGTGATGTGTGTGACATGAGGATGAATGCTATATCATTAGATTTGCAATTGGTGATGTTTGATATGGATGACATTTCTGAACTTTGATTCGTGATTTAAAATCTATGGAAAGTTAGAATGTTTTAGTAGGAGATTTGAGATCTTGATGAAATTCTGGAAAGATTGATGTAAGGATTGTTGATGTTTGATCACCTGCAACCACCTGCTCACCGGAGAAGGCGACCGGAGTCTTCTCCGGCCACCACACTGAGTCTCACTCAGGCCAGCCTGAGTTTTGGAGAAGATGATCTCTGGACCTTTGGATCACTCTTTGACCAACGACTAAGCCAAATATCCAACGGCCACGACTTAAATTTTTGTTTGACTTTCTGAACATCAAAACGCATTAGTTTCATTTAATGAGGTGGCATGCCCTCAGCGCTTGGATCAGTGGACCAGTCATGCAATCCTGTTGCTCATGTTTTATTCTGAGTATTATTTTTTTTATTTGATTTTGTTTATTTTAAATGCTTTATTGATTCAAAAAATCACAATAAATTCAATTTGATCCAAAAATTATTTCAAAAATATCTCCATGATCTTGAGAGGATTTTTGATTTTTTGAAATCAATAAAATACATTTTCATGCATTTTTCATTTTAATTTGATTTTTCTTATTTTGTTTAATTCTTTTAATTTTGCATATTTGACCATCTGTTTTGTTGAATTTTGTTCTTCCAATTGGTGATGAATTTGGCTTTAATTTTTTAGTATGTGTTAGGGTAGACATGTATGCTCCCTTAGGAATTTTGTTGGAATTTTAGAACAACTTTAGGTTCTGTTTTAGGTGTTGAGATTAGAGCCTTCCCAAACTTGTGGATCACCTTGATACCCTTCAATCTAGAAACTATTTAGGTGACATAGAAGTTGAATTAGGCTTTAATATTTTAAACCTAGGTTGTTTATACATGTATGTTCCCCTAGGAATTTTATTAGAATTTTACAACATTTTTTTCTATTTTAGTTGTATTTTGCAAATTGCTTGTGCTTGTGATGTTCTATCTTGTGTGCCTTGGCTTGCTTGGTCTTGTGGGTGACTTTGGAGCTGGATTTGCTTGGTTTACTTCTCTATAGGTCTTCTAGACTTGGTGTAGATGCTGTGGCTTGAAGATTGGAGCTTGGAGTTGGAGTTTCCTTTTCTTTTAGGAGTTGTTTTAGGAGCTTAGAAAATTAGGGTTTTAGGAAGAGCCATTAGGACTGGTTTTGATTCTTTCATCAAACATAGAATGCATTGTGTGCTTCTATTCTATCCAATGATGTAAAGTCCTCCTAGGGAAACTCCATATCTCCTTTGGAGGGATGGATGGTATGCCCATAGTTGAGTAGAACTTTGAGGATGCCCTTCCATTTCAATGTTGGTACTTGATGATTTCCTTTGGTTTACATTAAGTTTTCAACATTTCAACCTTGATCTTAGTGATTAATCCTTTGCTTGGAGTGTGCTTGCTAGAGCTTGTAGATGAAGTTTGATGAAGCTTGAATGTAGAAGCTAGCTTGAGGATGTAACCTTTTTGCTGTCAACTTTGCTGTCAAGAGGATTTGTTGTTTGGAGCTGCTGCTGTTGAGGACTGAAGTTGTTGTCTGTTGCAGACTGTTGCTGCTGCTTAGGGCTGCTTCCTCTGCTTCTTTTCTTTTGTTGTATTGTATGTTTGCTTGTGTTGTTTACCTTTAGGTTTGAGGTGGAGCTTGTCTCCTCTTGCCTGTTGTTTTCTCCCTTGCCTCGCTTGTGCTGTTGCATAACATGCATTTTACTGTTTACTGTTGATTGTTTACTGCTTGCTTTCTTTTGCTGTTTTTCCCTAGGATCTCTGATTTCCTTTGTGCAAGAGGGAATTATGACAGACATTAGGTTTTGACCCATGCATGATAACTGTAGGTAGATTCCCTTTCAACCATAGTTTTAGGGTGTCTTTCTCTTCTCATCTCAAAACAATTCAAAAACACAGTAATAAGGTTAATCGAAGTCGTACGTTACGAGCGTTAAGCTATCTGGGAAAAGGTTGGTGGAGGGTCTCTCTCCAGTAATCTGAATGTTAGTGTGGTACCCTTTGGGTGACATACGAAGCGTTCACTCCTGGGTCATAGTCTCTAGTGCGACTGAGATTGCAAACATCCTAAAAAACATTTCTTTTCGTAAAACACTCAAGCAAACATTCAAACTCTGTTTTTATCCTCTTGGACCCTTAATCAGGAAAACCCTTTCTTAAGGAGATAAAAAACTGTCAGACAAGCTTGTGTCTTCCGTAGCCCGAACTACGTTTGCTCTGATCTTTCATGCCGTATGAAAGTACATAGGCACGAGATGCGACATCTCGGCGAGCAACCTTCCCCCCATAACCCGTAGTTAGGCGAACTACATTGACTCTGATTTCTCGTTCCAGACGGGAATACGTAGGCATAAAGTGCGACACTTTGCCGAGTCATTCTCAGTTTCTTTTTTTTTACCTAGACCTGTAGAATAGATAGAATAACATACCCTAGATAGAAAACAAGCGTGGATCCCGTCGAGTACGACGGACGTGAGGGGTGCTAATACCTTCCCCTTGCGTAACTGACTCCCGAATCCAGGATTTGGTTACGATGACCATTCCTTTCCCTCTTTGCGTTAGGTTTACTCTGAGTGTTTCCTTTCCCTCTTGTGGGATAAATAACGCACAGTGGCGACTCTTCTGTCATAGCCGGCGCCAATTTTCGCAGTAGCGACGGATGGCGACTCTGCTGGGGACAACCGGTTCCCTCTGCGAGTCAATCCTAGCGCTTGTTTTCCCGTCTGGGGGTTTTGTATGTATTTATCTTTCTGTCTTTACTTTCAGTACTGTATATTATTGTTATTGTGCTGTAGATAGAGGGTTAGTTTGAGAGATAAGCCGGACCTGGGCTTGAGTGCACATAGACTTAGAAGTAGAGAGTAGTGGTTAGCCTGCTTGCTTTGCTCGCACTAGCTAGCTACGAAATTTACACTCAGACGAGATTCTCTTTGATGGCATCTTGCCTGGCCCTTTGGGCTCGACAGGTCGTTGGATTTGAGGGTTGTCGACTCTGGGAACCTATCATTTGGGATTCGGATAAGTGAGACCTCTTTAAGGGATGATGATGCCACACCTTCTGGGTATCGTATCATCGCTCTTGAAAGTCTGTGACACTGATGACCGCATAGGATGTCGTACCTCGTCTGCGAGTTAAGTACATACCTGTGAGGGGTAGGTGGGTCTTTTTGCAGGAAAACTCTAGCCTCAGAACACCTGGTTTGTCTTGGTCAGTAAGAATTGGTTGTGAGGGTTCTTTTGTGGTTGGTTTGGTTTGAGGATAAGATCTGATGGTTCTCAAGCTGCAGTACAGCACATCACAGTTCTTCATCAATGCACTTGATCCCCTGTTTGCATATGCATTTGCATTTTCATGTTTGCATTTCATTAACGTGTATTTATGTTGCAGGTGTGTTTGTTCCCCTCAGATACTAGTGTTCTTCTTACCAGACATGGAGTCCATGAAAAGAACAGTTGCTTACAGGTTGCCTTCTCCAGATATCAGTTCCTTATTGCAGTTGGTTGCTCTAGCAGATCAGAGAGTGAGGGCTGAGTTTAGAGAGTCTTATGGGAAACTGCTCAGTTTGGTGTGCAGGCCTTCTGTGTTTAAGATGACTGGATTGTATACTTTGATGCAGTTTTACGAGCCTCAGTTGAGATGCTTCTTGTTCCCTGATTTTATTCTGGTTCCTACTTTGGAGGAATATTCTGATATGCTAGGAGTTCTTGTGTTAGATCAGATGCCTTTTATTCATGAGGATATTGAGCCTGAGTTGGCTAAGCTTGCTGAGATTGTCAGTTTAGATGCTTCGGAGTTCCCCGGAGGTTTGGTCAAGTTGAATGGAGCTTATGGTTTTCATCTTTCTTGCTTGGTTGAGAAGGCTACGCAGTGTGCGAAGGATGGATGTTGGATTGTTTTCAATGCTATTCTGGCTGTTTGCATTTATGGGATTGTATTGTTCCCCAACTTGCCTGATTTTGTTGACTAAGATGCTTTCTTTATTCTTGCCTCGAAGAATCCGGTGCCTACTCTCTTGGGTGACGTTTATCATTCTATTCACTATAAGAATGAGAAGCGTCGAGGAAAGAATGTTTCTTGCTGTGTACCTCTTCTATCCAGGTGGTTTCAGGGACATCTTCCTAAGAAGGGACCTTTTGTTGATACTGTCGGTACTTTAGATTGGTCTTCCAGATTGATGGGATTGTGTGCTAAGAACATTGTTTGGTTTGATCGGAACTTGCTCGGAGTGGATATTATATATAGTTGTAGTGGCTTTCCGAACGTTCCTTTGATTGGACGGAAAGGTTGTATTAACTATAACCCTTCTCTGCTTGTGAGACAGTTTGGCTATGCTTTGAGGGATTCTCCGATTGAGGACGAGATACAGGAATCTCTGTATCTCACGGGTTTATTAGACAGAGATGTTTTGGTCAGATTGAGGCGTGCTTGGGGTAATATTCACAGAAGAGGAAAGACATTGCTTGGTAAGAGTGACAGTCGAGCTTATAATCCTTATCGGCTCTGGATCCATGAGAGGGTTATGACTTCTTTGATGCCATATCCTGCTGCAGAGCCTTTGTATCTTCCGGTGATTGAAGAACCTACTTCAGTAGAGATTGAGAAGTATAACAAGCTGCTGGCTGAGAAGAAAGAGTTGCAGAGAGCGAATGAAGAGCTAGAGAAAGAGATTTTCCAGCCTAGACATGAGAAGAATGAGGCAACTTTCACTTTGAAGAAGCAGACTGAGGTGATTAATAGGTTGGGTTCAGACTTGACTGAAGAAACCAGCAAGAGAGAGAAAGTAGGGGTAGCCCTGAATGGTGTTAGTAGTGTATTTGCTACTAAGAAAGAACTTCTGAACAAGGCTTATTCTCGACTTTCCAAATGGGATTTTTTGTGGAATGCCATGCTTACTAGCCAGAAGGAGCGTGAAGATGAATTGAAGCTTTAGATTTCCCAGTTAGAGGAGCAGCTCAGTGCTAAGGATACGAAGATTGCTGAAGAAGTATCTCTTAGACGTGACGCTGAGTCTAGAGTGAGCAACATGGTCAAGGAAACTAGGGGTGGTAAATTGAAGGCTGGCTTCAAGAGATGCAGGATTGATGAGTGTTTTGGCAGGGGACCTTGTGAAGAGGACGCCAAAAAGCTGAGATCTACTGTTGAGCGGCATGCATTACTGATACAGGAACTAATCTCCAGACTAAGTCATCCAGAGACGTTGAGGATATTGGAAGATGTCAGGGCGCGCCATTTGGCCTGATTTACCTTTGTTTTTCTCTAGTTATTTGTACTAGTATTTTGACCATCGCCATGTTTGTTGGCCGAGGTCTTTTTCAGTTGTATTCAGTTGTACCTTTCTACTATGCCTCTTGGCATTTGTCTATGTATGAGGTTTCTGATTCTGCGCTTGCTTACTTGGGACTCCATTGTCGTTGTGGCTTATTCTCCGGAACTAGAATCGGGGGGGAAATTAACCTGTTGCATATTTACACGTGTGCATTTGCACATTCATATTGCATGGCAGGTACTTTTTGGTTGAGCTCGAATCTTATCTCTTGCATCTTACAGGTTGTTTCAAGATTGACGAACAGAGAATTCACCGGTACGCTACAAGAAGCAACAATAAGAAGATCATGGATCAAGTACAGTCTGAGATGCAGGAGATCCGGGATAGGTTGGCCCAATTCATGCAGACTATGGAGGTTGTGGCTAAAGGCCAAGAACATCTTCAAACTCTGGTGCAACCGCTGCTGGCGCGAGCGGCTGGTAATACTGAGTACAACTCTGTTCATGTTGAGACTCCCCGCAGGGAGGAAGTGATACCAAATGCTGGTGAGACTGGTATTGGCAACGACAACGGCAACGCTGGTAATAGAAATGCTGATAATGTTAATGGGAACGTGGAAACCAACAGGAATGTTGGTATCAATACTGGTTTTGATGAAAACAATCAGGGTCTTGGCTTTGGCAATCGAGATGGCAATGATGGTTTCAATAATCAGGGCTTCGGCAACGGAGGGTTCGGGGATAACAATCAAGGTTATGGTAATAATGGTTATGACAATGCTGGGTTTGGCAATGTGAATACCAATGGTACTGGGATGGGTCCTTTCAATACTGGTTTTGGGACAGTGGTTGCTAATCAAGAGCTTGGCAATCTGAGGTATGACCCCAGGTTCTTCCAAAGTGGTCATGGTCATGGTCGTAATGCTGCTTATGACGGATATGGTAATGAGGGTCCGTACTAGAATAGAGATCGTCAGGAAGATGCCTTTTCTGGGCAAGGCATGGGTTTTGAGGGTCCCATTGATAGTGATCAGAGGATTAAAATGCTGGAGGAACAGATGAGAGGTATAGCCAATCAAAATTCTGCAGGGTTAGACATGGCTACCATGGGGCTGGTTCCTGGGCTGAGAGTGCCATTGAAGTTCAAAGCTCCCACTTTCGATAAATATAAAGGGGATACATGCGCACGGGTTCATGTGCGTTCATACTACCGGAGGATGTCAGCTTACTCTGATGATGAGAAGATGCTTATGCATTTTTTCCAAGATAGTTTGTCAGGACCATCGCTGGAATGGTATATGGGACTAGAGCCTGCACAGGTCAGAAGTTGGAAAGAATTGGCTGATGCTTTCGTCAGACACTACCAATACAACAGTGACCTTGCGCCAAATAGGGTCCAGCTCCAAAGTCTTTCACAGAAGAATGGGGAGAGTTTCAAGGAGTATGCCCAGTGTTGGCGCGATCTGGCGGCAAGAGTCCACCCACCTATGGTTGAAAGGGAATTGATTGATATTTTTGTTGGAACATTCTCTGGAATGTATTATGATAAATTGCTCAATTGCTCGATGGGTAGTTTCTCTGACATGATACTCATGGGGGAACGAATTGAAAATGGCATCAAAATTGGTAAGATTCAAGCCGGTGAATCGACCTCAGTTGGAGGTGCCAAAAAGGTCTTTGGTGGTAAAAGGCAAGGAGACGCCAGTGCAGTGTATGGTGGTCGAGGACGAGGTAGAGGTCGGAATCATTATATTCAACAACAGGTTGCTAGTGTGACGATCCCTATACTACAACAATGACAACAACCACAACAACAGCAACAACAACAACAAAGGTATAATCCTGCTCAGAGAAGGATCCAAAATGGGAAGCCGAAGAGGGTATTTGATACACCTCCGTCAACGTATGCAGAACTGCTTCAGACGCTGTTAAGTTTGAATATGGTTGAGAAGAGAACGTTGGACCCACCCACAGGAGCGCTTCCTTACGGGTATGATACTAGTAAGCAGTGTGACTTTCATTCTGGGGCACCCGAACATGATATCGAGAGTTGTCATGCTTTTAAACACAAAGTCCAAGATTTGATTAATACTAAAGTCATTAACTTTAGTCAGGATGGTCCCAACATTGTACAGAAACCAATGCCGAATCATGGAGCGAATGCTGTTTTGACAGAGGAGGATTTGGATTTGGTTATGGACGTAAATGATCTGAAGATACCTTTAAGCTATGTTAAAAGCAGATTGTTGAAAGGAGGGGTCTTCCCCGGATGTGATGAGTACTGTTTGGATTGTCGGACCCGACCAGAGGGCTGTATTGATTTGAAGAAAGGTATTCAGGCCATAATTGATGAGGGAACTTTACAGTTTGACCGCACTGCTGTTGAGAAACCTGATGAGGTAACATGTGAAAAGCAGGGTGAGGTCGCAACAATTACAATTCCACGAAAGACTATTACGATATCAGCGCCTGCCAAGCGGCCAACTATCACGATAACGAAAGCAGGACATGTTCCTTATGAGAGTACGAAAGCCATTCCATGGAATTATGGGCTGGAAGATTTTTGCAACGGGGAAAAGATTAATGTGGATAGCCAGCCAGCAGGGGCAGTGGGCAATATTGTTGAAGCGAGAGGCATGACCCGAAGTGGTAGAATCTTCACTTCACCTAAAATTGAGGCTGGGAGGATTGCTAGAGGCAAAGCCAAAGTGAATGAAGGAGGACCATCCCAGTCAAAAGAGAAGGAAACATCGGTTAAGGATGTAGAAGAGTTTATGAGGTTGATTCGCAAAAGTGACTATAAGATTGTGGAGCACTTGCAGCAGACGCCCTCCAAAATTTCAATACTATCATTGCTGTTTTGTTCCGAGGCCCATCGGAATGCCTTGTTAAAGATCTTGGACATGTCTTTTGTACCTCAGGAAGTAACTGTTAATCATCTTGAGGGGGTATTGGCGCATGTGAATGCCGGACACAGCCTGGGATTTACTGATTTTGATTTGACGCCTAGAGGTCGGGACCATAATATTACTTTGCACATTTCAGTGGAGTGTCAGGGCACTGTTATGTCGCACGTTCTTGTAGACACCAGATCATCTTTGAATGTGTTGCCGAAGAAGGCTATGATGAAGCTAGATGTCCGAGGAATCATATACACGCCAAGTGATTTGGTCGTGAGGGCTTTTAATGGGACCAGGAGGTCGGTGTTTGGGTCCATAACGTTGCCGCTCCAAGTCGGGCCGGAAGTGTTTGACATAGTGTTCTATATTGTGGACATACATCTAGCTTACAACTGTTTACTTGGGCGACCATGGATACATTCTGCAGGGGCTGTGACGTCCACGCTGCATCAGAAGCTCAAATACATGGTCGGTGACAGTGTTGTTACTATCTGCGGAGAGGAGGACATTCTGGTTAGTCATCTTTCGTCATTCAAGTACGTCGAAGTGGATGGGGAGATCCATGAGACGCCATGCCAAGCCTTCGAGGGGTTGCAGATCAAAGACAAGTCTCCTATTCCTAGCAAAGGGCCAGAGGTGGCCATGTCTTCGTACAAAGACGCTCAGGCAGTGGTTCAGGCTGAAGCAACCAAAGGATGGGGCCAAGTCTTAGAAATTCCGGTCAAGATGGACAAGTTTGGATTGGTGTATCGCCCGACGTCGTCACCTTCCGCATCAGGCGTGCCAAAGTTCAAAGGACCAGTGGTGATTACTCTAGGTGGGGTCTGTTATGAAACGATCAATGCTGTTTCCGATGCTGAAGACGGAGATAGTGACTGCGGTATGGACTCGTGGATTAAGCTCGGCGTGCCAAGACAGAGCCTATGCAACTGGTCTATCCATGAACTTGTCCAAGTGACTACAAAACAGTAATGATTTGTTTTCTCGATTATTGTATAATCCTATGTCCTACCTGGGGCATAGTGATTCTGTTTTTAGGGCTACCTGCTTATGTGTGTACTTTGTTTAATTATTAATAAAGGCGTTTTTCTCATGCAAATTTTATGATCCTTATTTTTCCTGTTTTTGTTTAACAATAAAATGGCAACGTGGTTATGTGCTTTGTTTGCATTATTTGAAACATTTAACCATTCTCATTGCAGGATTCATATTTCAGACAACACCGGTGACGAACTTCCTATGACTCGCTTCGACTTCGAGCACCCGATATTTCAAGCTGAAGAAGAGATTGTTGAGGATAATGACTTATTAGAAGAAATGACTCGACTTTTGAAACAAGAAGAGAGAATCATTCTGCCTCATCAGGAGGAAATTGAAATCATCAACGTGGGGTCCGAAGAGATTGTCAGGAATATCCGAATAGGGGCTGCACTGCAAAGAGATATCAAGCAAAGGCTTATTGAGATGCTGCGGGAGTACAGTGATATCTTTGCTTGGTCTTTAGGGCTGGCAATGAACCAAACCAACTCGAAGATAGTTCGGAATTCGACTCGACAATTAAATCGTTGAACTAGGTTCATGAACCAAATGAGTTGAGTATGAGCGAAAAATTAAGTTCGTTAACTAAATGAGCTGAACTTGAACTATACATAGTTCGACTCGTTAGGTTCATGAGTCAACTCGATTACATATGAAAATAATTATACTGTCTTTAAGATTAGGTTTAAATATTTACTTCAAATCTTAGACAAATTTAATCTTCAATTTAGTAGTTTTTGAATTAGACTCTCAAATGTATCTCTTGAAAGTTGTGTAGGTTTTGAATTAGTAGATTTCGAAGATAAAGTTAAATTTCAATATGATAACTTTTATTTTATTTTAATATTTTATTTAAAAAATATATATATATTTATTTAAAATGTCAAATATACTAAAAAATATATATATTTAAAAAAATAGTTTTTAAGTTCGTGAACCATGTGAGCTGAACCTAATGAGATGAACCTAACGAGTCGAACCGAACTGTTCGTGAACTTATAACGAGTCGAGTTTGAGCTTAAAAAAAAGTTCGTGTCAAAATCGAACTCGAACTCGAATTCGAACAATTCTTAACGAGTCGAGCCGAGCTGAGGTGAGTTCGAATCGACTCGACTCATTTCCAGCCCTATTGGTCTTACAAAGACATGCCTGGGTTGGAAACTGATATGGTGGTTCACCGTCTGCCATTGCGCGAGGAATATCCGCCGGTTAAGCAAAAACTCAGAAGAACTCGACCAGATATGGCTGTGAAAATTAAGGAGGAAGTTCAGAAACAGTGGGATGCTGGTTTCCTAGCTGTCACAACTTATCCCTCATGGGTCGCTAATATAGTACCTGTACCAAAGAAAGATGGTAAGGTGCGGATGTGCGTGGACTATCGAGATTTGAATAAGGCGAGCCCAAAGGACGACTTTTCGCTTCCTCATATTGATGTGCTGGTCGACAACACCGCTCAATTCTCCGTGTTTTCCTTCATGGACGGCTTTTCGGGCTATAATCAGATAAAGATGGCACCGGAGGATATGGAGAAGACAACTTTTATTACCCCGTGGGGAACGTTCTGCTACAAAGTGATGCCCTTTGGTTTGAAGAATGCTGGGGCAACATATCAGCGAGCTATGAAGACACTCTTTCATGACATGATGCATAAAGAGATCGAAGTCTATGTTGACGATATGATTGCCAAATCCCAGACGGAGGTAGAGCATCTGGTCAATCTTCTGAAATTGTTCAAGAGGCTTAGGAAATTTAAGCTGCGGTTGAATCCTAACAAGTGCACCTTCGGGGTGAGATCTGGTAAGCTATTAGGGTTTATTGTGAGCGAAAAAGGAATTGAGGTTGATCCTGCCAAAATAAAAGCAATACAAGAAATGCCAACGCCGAAAACAGAAAAAGAGGTTTGTGGTTTTTTAGGGAGATTAAACAACATTGCCCGGTTCATATCTCATCTAACGGCCACGTGCGAGCCATTATTCAAGTTGTTGAAAAAAGATCAGGCTGTGACCTGGAATGAAGATTGTCAAAGGGCGTTTGAGAAAATAAAAGAATATTTGCAGGAACCTCTGATATTGATACCCCCAGTAGCCGGGAGACCATTGATTATGTATTTGATGGTTCTTGAGAAAAGTATGGGTTGTGTTCTCGGTCAACATGATGAGACTGGACGTAAAGAGCATGCGATTTACTACCTGAGTAAAAAGTTCACTGACTGTGAATCTCGTTACTCAATGCTCGAAAAGACGTGTTGTACGCTAGCCTGGGCTGCCAAACGTTTGAGGCAATACATGCTAAATCATACAACCATGCTAATTTCAAAGATGGATCCGATCAAATACGTGTTTGAAAAGCAAGCCCTTTTCAGAAGGATTGCCCGATGGCAGATGGTATTGACAAAATACGATATTCAGTACGTTTCTCAAAAGGCTATTAAAGGTAGTGTTCTGTCAGAGTATCTAGCTGAGCAGCCAATTGATGATTACCAGCCGATGAGTTTTGATTTTCCTGACGAGGATATCATGTACTTAAAAATGAAGGACTGTGAGGAGCCGTTGCCAGATGAAGGTCCAGAGCTGGGTTCTAAATGGCAATTGATATTTGACGGTGCCGTCAATTCGTATGGAAGTGGAATAGGGGCAATCATTACTACTCCTCATGGGTCGCACACCCCATTCACTGCCAGATAACCTTTCCGGTTACCAACAATGAGGCCGAATATGAAGCATGCATTATGGGGCTCGAAGAAGCTATCGATCTGAGAATCAAAAATCTTGATGTGTACGGAGACTCTGCTCTAGTTGTGAACCAGATCAAGGGAGAGTGGGAGACTCGTCAGCCCAATCTAATACCCTATATGAATTATGAAAGGAGGTTGTTACCTTTCTTTGACAAGGTGGAATTGCACCATGTACCACGAGCAGAAAATCAGATGGCAGACGCTCTCGCGACTTTGTCTTCAATGTATAAGGTTAACTTCTAGAATGAGGCTCGCATGATAGTTATTTCTCGCCTTGATATGCCCGCTTTCATATTCGCCATTGAGGAAGCTTCCGATGGCAAACTGTGGTATTTTGATATCCAGAATTTCCTGAAGAACCAAGAGTATCCGGCTGGGGCATCCAGTCGTGATCAGAAGACTCTTAGGAGATTGCTGGCAATTTCTATTTGAATTCAGATGGGGTTTTGTACAAGAGAAACCACGACTTGGTGTTGTTGCGGTGTGTGGATGAGAAAGAGGCTAAATTGCTCATGGAAGAAATCCACGAGGGTACATTTGGCACGCATGCCGGTGGACATGCAATGACGAGAAAGCTATTAAGAGCAGGGTATTACTGGCTAACAATGGAAACAGATTGTTTCAAATTTGCAAAGAAGTGTCATAAATGCCAGATTTATGCGAACAAGATTCATGTGCCTCCGAGCCCTCTGAACGTTATGACGTCGCCTTGGCCTTTTTCCATGTGGGGAATTGATGTGATTGGAAAGATTGAGCCCACGGCATCCAACGGACATCGTTTTATCTTGGTAGCTATTGATTACTTCACCAAATGGGTTGAAGCGGCATCGTATGCTAATGTTACCAAATAGGTGGTGGCCAGATTTATCAAGAAAGATATTATCTGCAGATATGGAATCCCGGAGCGGATTATCACCGACAACAGTTCTAATTTAAATAATAAGATGATGAAGGAATTGTGCCAGAATTTCAAAATTGAACATCACAACTCTTCTCCTTATCGGCCCAAGATGAATGGCACTGTTGAAGCGGCCAATAAAAACATAAAGAAGATTATTCAGAAGATGGTTGTGACCTACAAGGACTGGCATGAGATGTTGCCTTTTGCTTTGCACGGTTATCGTACGACGGTACGCACATCAACCGGGGCAACTCCTTTTTCATTGGTATATGGTATGGAAGTTATCCTACCATTGGAGGTTAAGATTCCTTCTCTGAGGGTTTTGCGGGATGTCCAACTTGATGAGGCAGAATGGGTGAAAGATAGACTGAATCAGCTCAGTTTAATGGCTGAGAAGAGGCTGGCTTCTCTAGCATATGGTCGGCTGTATCAGAGCTAGATGAAGAAAGCTTATGATAAAAAGGTGTGTCCTCGAAGCTTTCAGACGGGCGATCTTGTGCTGAAAAAGATTCTCCCACCACAATCAGATCACAGGGGCAAATGGACTCCCAACTATGAAGGTCCGTATGTCGTTAGAAAGGTTTTCTCTGGAGGAGCCATACTGTTGTCCACCATGGATGGTGAGGATTTCACATCCCCTGTGAACTCAGACGCAGTTAAAAAATACTTTGCTTAAAGAGACCCGCTGGACAGAAAAAAGAGAGTCCAGGCAAAAATGGGGCATCCCGGCGAACCATAAAAAAGGAATAAAAGGTTCGGGCAAAAGTTAGGGATAAAATTGAAAAAATGTACACCCGCGAGGTTGAAAACCTGAAAAGGGCAACTTCGAAAAAAAAGGGTATCCTGGTGAATTGAAAACCCGCAAAGGGCGGTTCACGCAAAAGTTAGGGATTTGAAAAAGCAAATGACTGCGGTCCGAGTTTGATACTGCATTTCTTAGTGGTTTGGGAGTACCTGAGGATCGCATATCCAAAACAATCTCTTCTGAAGATCGAGTATCGGGAAAGCGTCAGAATTAGGCGAGTCATAGGAGGATCAGCTCATGGTGTTCGTCTGTACCACGTTGCCAACATGTATACAAATTTTCTTTGTGCTTCTGTAATATTTTTATTTTGCTTGTGCGTAACTTCCTCTTTTCAGGAGTTGCATCCAGTGTACAAAATTTTGCGTATTTGCAGGCCTGTTATCAATAAAGCATGTTATTCAGTACTTTATGCTTGTCCTTTACTGTTTTGTTTATGAAAAACGCCGATGTTTTTAATAAACTTGCATGTACATAAACTTGCTGGCCCTTGCCAATAATTGCTAAAACTTCGAATTAACTGAATGAACGTCACAGATACTAACCGGAATAGATCTTGTTGTATAGATTTGTTTTTGTCTCGTTTGTGTTTTGCAGGGTTCTCACCTTTGGAGTAAACAGGCAGGGAAGTTGTGTTCCCCAGCCAGAGTCCTGTGACATATGGATTGTATCACTCATCGGCAGATGGAAGTCACATCTTATCTCAGAAGATTTGAGATGGCGCTGGTCCTCCCTAGAAGAGTATTCTCCAAGGAAGTTGCCAAGAGAGTATCCTCAGTGGATTTGAATGTCCCCAACAGAAGGTGCATTCCCAGCAGTGAGTATGTGCGCACCCCATTCCCTGCATGGGTAACTCCCGCAGAGTATAACCAAGTCGTCTTTGGGTTCAGAAGGATTATCCCCGCGCAGGATTATTTCTCCTTCTCCCCAGCAGGTTATTTTTCCTCCGACAGGATGAACATCATCAGCAGAGCTCGTAATTTCAAGCTTGTGAGCCATTCCCCAATATGATGATTACCCCCAGCGGAGTGGGTTGCACCGTTCCAGCATTTATTTTGTTGGAATATGTCTGTGGTACCCGATTCTACCCAGTGGATTCAGCTTTGTCTTCAGCATTTTTTTGCTGAAGCGCCTCTTGGCATTTTTTCATTTTTTGCATATATCATCATATTTGCATCTACCTAAACGTGTAGCATTTCCATGCCGTATGGAGCATTAGGCCATTGTCAAACATACGCATTTGAAACATAAGCCAGGTTAGGTTACCTCTTTGGTTTCAGGTTTTAGCCCTTGCAGAGGAGTGAGATTCTTGTTCATAAGGATTTCCAGATATTCAAATTCTCAGCGTGAGACAAGTATTGATAATGTTCATCCCCTAACAGAGTTTTTTGGTTAAGTAACTTTTCGTCCCCAGTGGGATTATTCTCAGGTTGCTGTTACGTCAGCAGAAGACTTCATGTCTTAAACTTTTGGAGTTGTCACTAGTGATTTCCCCACAGAGTTGTTTGGTTAAGTTTCTCGTATTCTCCAGCGAAGTATTCTTCAATTGTACCTGCGATAGACAAAGATTATCCCTGTGTTGACAGTGATTGTTGTCCGTGTTGACGGAATTCTTCCGTGTGTTGACAGTGATTGTTGTGCCCGTGTTGACAGAGATTGTTACCTGTGATGGACAGAGATTGTCCCTGTGTTGACAATGATTGTTGTCCGTGTTGACGAAATTCTTCCCTGTGTTGACAGTGATTGTTGCACCTGTGTTGACAGATATTGTTACCTGTAATAGACAGAGATTGCACCTGTGTTGACAGTGATGGTTACCTGTGGCTGACAGAGATCGTACCTGTGTTGACAATGATTGTTATCCGTGTCGACGGAGTCGTTACCCGTGATTGACGGAGTTTTCCCAGTGAAATCGCCAGAGATTGTTATCTGTGTTGACGGAATTGCTTCCCAGTGTTGACAAAGATTCATACCTGTGATTGACAGTGATTGTGCCTGTATTGACAGTGATTGCTACCCGTGCTGACGGTGCTTGTTATCCGTGTTGACGGAATTGTACCCGTGCTGACGGTGATTATTATTCGTGTTGACGGAATCATACATGTGTTGACAACAATTGTTATACGTGTTGACGGAATTATTACCTGTGTTGACAGTGATTGTTACCGTGTGGACGGAGTTATTATCCGTGATCGACGAAATTGTCTCCAGCGGAATCATTACCTGTGACTGACAAAGATCGTTATTCCAGTTATGGACGGAATTGTACCCATGGTGATGGAGTCTTTCCTCGTGTTGACGAAGTTTAGTCCAGTTGTGGATGGAGTTGTTTCTTGCAAAGTTAATTCGATGCCTGTGGCATCACACAGGGGGTTAATGTTGAAATCCCAAGTTTTATCAGATGATTGATCAGTTGTTGCCGTAACAACTGGGTTCAGCACAACGGATGTTGTTCCCCAAGCAGTTTTCGCTGTGTATGTCTGCGGTTGGCAAATTTCCGGGTTTCTTGGTATTCAACCATCTTCTACCTCGATTGTTTGAAGTTCGTTCGCTCTTCACCCAGTCGGGTCCAAGCCGTTTGAATAGGGGCAGCTGTTGCACCCCAAAATTTGCTCAACCTTTTCTTACCTGGTTTATGTTTCATTGCATTAACATTTGCATAGTTATATCATTTGCATATCATAGTATCATTCATATAGCATGGGATCAAGTGTGATTCTTATCAAGAGAAGCCTAGCAAGAGGTCTCATTGAAGATTGAGAAGTTGTCAAAGTCATCAGAAGGTGGTTTGAATGCCTAAGGGTTTAGATGTTTGAGTGTGAATCTTCTCCTAACTTGAGGATCAGATGAAGACCATCAGAGGATTGTGAAGTGTTGAATGTGAGAATAGGATGTGTATGAAGATCATAGAATTCCTAGAGGACCATGGGAGAAGTTAATCAAGTCATTGTGTCAAATGCAAGAGCCACAGTTGAGGTGCAAACAATTAGGGTTTCATCTGGATCAATCCTAAGTCAACTGGGCAATTGAAGAGTGTCAAAGCCTACTTTTAGGTCATGGAATTCATGAAGTGATATGATGATACATTTGTGGTGTTGTGCCAAGATCAAGTCAAGAAAAGTCAAGAGTGTGGGAAGTTTCTAAATTAGGGTTTCAATGTAAAATCCTATGTTTAGTGCCTAACTTCAAGACCACATAAGTCAAGATAAAAGTTTCAAATGGATCTTTGGCAAACATGAAAATTGTAATGCATCTCAATACCTTTAATTTGAGTACTATAAGTCCTCAAGGGGATTTATAGAACTCAAGTTATGACCCAGACAAGTTACAAGTCCTCAGATGCCTCTGAAATTTGTCTGTGAAAATCATCTGACTTCAAAGCTATTTTTGACCTAGAAGTAGGTTTCACCTGAACTTTTGGCCAACATGAAAGTTGTTCCTCATGATCTTAGCTTTCTAAGTTTTACTAGAAGTCTTCCATATGATTTGTAGAACTCAAGTTATGAGGTTTACAAGTCAGGGGTATTTTGGGAAAGTGAGATTATAGGTCATTTTCAATCATAGGCCAAAATCTCCAACTTGCACTTATCAAATGGATTTTTGTTCAACATGAAAGTTGTTCAATATGGGGTTTTTAGGCTAGCCAAGAGGTCATGATGGATTTATTGGACTCATAGCAAGACTTGGTTTGAAATGGTTTGAATAAAGGAAATTTTCAAATGAATTAAGGAGGGAAAATGCCAATTTTGAGTTATAGGACCAAAACATGTCAAGTAACTACTTTTTTGAATGGAAATTGAATTTTAGACACTTTGGCATTACTAGAATTTTGAGTTTAGGCCAAGTTTCATGAGTTGTCATTTGGTTTCTTCATTTGCAAGTCACATAGCCAAACACCTTACCAATGCAATTCAAGCACTCCTTTTGGTCTGAACACACTCACAAGGCAATTTGCAGTTGAAAGCGAAGATTCTAGAACAGTTTCCATGGCAAAATCGTGACTGTCATGTGCAACTTCAAGAGCAAAATCAGAATTTGCAAATTGATGGATTGGGCTTCAAACACACTTCAAAAGCCCATGAAAACATTCTATATATTGATTGCATTGAATTCAGAGTGGTTTTTGGCATTCATTTCGTGAAGAACACTGAAGTTGCAGTTGAAAAATTCCAAGAAGCAAGTGAAGTCGTGCTTTGAGTTCCAGGCTAATTCAGAGCAAATTGAAGCTTACAACATCTTTCTCTTGCATCCTTGAACGATTTTGGAGAGTTTTGAAGGTTGAATCAAGCTCTAGCTACCTCTGTTACTAGATCTACAACAGGTTGGTAACTTTCAACTTTCCACGTGAATTAGCATGATGTAGTTAGATTTGAACTTATGGTTAGGATCTAGACAAGATGTAGATCGTTTTAGGATCAATTTGGAAGCATTTGGTGATGATTGATCATGATATAGCATTTCTGTTTTGCTTCGAATCTCTTGACTCATGGAGAGTTAGAGCAATCTAGATAGATCAGAGTGATGTGTGTGACATGAGGATGATGTTAGAACACAAATTGGTTCTTAATAATATCTCTATGTTTTGATGATAACTATTATGAAATTTTGTAATTAAGAATTATATACTCTAAAATTTGCTTGAGAGTTTTTACTGCAGATAGTAAAGGAATTAACACTCCAGAAGCAAATCATAATTGAACATAAGAAATTTGCTAGACTCTGAGGCGCCAGATGCATCAATTAGAAGATTCTGATTGCTGCCAACAGAAGATCCTGAGCGTAGCCTCCTGAAGATTCTGAAGCAGAAGCTCCAGAAGGATTTGAAGTAGAAGCTCCAGAAGAATCTGAAGAAGGTCAGAAGCATCTGAACCAAAGAAGAATTTTGTATGAAGAGTTTTCAAAGCACAATTACTACAGAAGATTCTGAAAGTACTAAAGCTGCTCTAATCTTAAACACGCTAATAGCACACCTGCTGCAGAAGACTCTGACTCAGCAAAACTCTGATCAACATCAGAAGGCTCTGATTAATTTAGACTCTGATGGAACTTGCTGAAAATTGAAGAAGAATTATTCAAAGATTATATCCGTTGGAATGATCCAAACGACTCTTTCCTTATTTATGCTAGACACAAGAACACAGACAAAAAGGATTTATCTGTGCTTTCTTCTTCTAAGAAAGGTCACTTGATGTGAAGACAAAAAGGCTCAGACCTTTTGGACACTCTTCTCAACGTGAAGCTCTCCTTGGATCAGCTGCCTATAAAAGCAAGTCTTCACCCATCTTCTTCACTTGACGATTTTATCTGAAAGAAATCAACATTCAAAGCTCTCATACTATTCATATTCTTTCTAAGAATTAATTTCTTTGTTCTTAATATTTAAGTGAAAAATCACAGTTGTGATAAAGCTTTTTAGAAGCATATTTAAACACTTGTATTTGTATTACATTTGATTGTAATCCTTAAGAAGATCCAGTTAGGATCAGTAGTTCTTGAGAAGACTTTAAACAATTGTTCTTAGTGCTTACTATTGTAATCAGTTGATTAAATAGTGGATTAAGTCCTTGATTGAGAAAGGCAAATCACTCTAGGAAGGGTGGATTGGAGTAGTTGAGTTCAACGAACCAGGATAAAAATACTTGAGTTTTTATTTCTAAGTTTTAATCTTCATACTTATTCAACCCCCCTTCTAAGTATTTTCTCACCTTCAGTTGGCATCAGAGCTCCGGTTCTGTGTGTGCTACCACTTCACAGTGATAGTAAAGATCCAGTGAGAAAAACTTTGATATATATTTGGTTGTTACTATGGCTGATAATACAATGTCTAACACTAACAACAAATATGAAGAAAGGGATAGAATCAGCACCAAACCCCCTATGTTTGATGGGGAGAAATTTGATTGTTGGAAAGACAGGATGGAAAGCTTTTTCCTTGGATATGATGCTGATTTATGGGATCTGGTCATAGATGGATATGTTCATCCCACTGATGGGAATGGCAAGAAAATAGACAGAAAATCTATGACAGATGCTCAGAAGAAGGAATTTAGAAATCACCACAAGGCCAGAACAATTTTGTTAAATGCAATATCTCACACTGAGTATAAAAAGATTACAAATAGAGAAACTGCATTTGACATGTTTGAGTCCTTAAAGATGCCTCATGAGGGAAACTCTCAAGTCAAGGAAACAAAGGCTCTGGCTCTAATCCAGAAGTATGAAGCCTTCAAGATGGAAGACTCTGAATCTGTTGAAGCTATGTTCTCCAGATTTCAAATACTTACAGCTGGACTAAAGGTTCTGGATAAAGGATACTCTACTGCTGATCATGTGAAAAAGATCATCAGAAGCTTACCTACCAGATGGAGACCTATGGTGACTGCGCTGAAGATGGCTAAAGATCTGAACAAGATCTACTTGGAGGAACTAATTAGTTCACTAAGAAGTCATGAAATTGAACTTGAGGAAGATGAACCTCAAAAGAAAGGTAAATCTGTTGCTTTAAAATCTAATAAATCTGCTAAAGCATTGCAGGCAATAGAGGAAAGCCATGAAGAATCCTCATCTGAAGATGAAGATGAACTATCCATGCTGTCCAGAAGAATAAACAAACTCTGGAAGCATAAAGGAAAGAAGTTCAGAAACTTCAGGAAGCCTGACCAAAGAAAAGAATCTTCTGGACACAGAAGATCTGGCAAAAAGGAGGTTGTCTGTTATGAATGTAAAGAGCCTGGACATTACAAAAATGAATGTCCAAAGGTGCTGAAAGAAAAGCCTAAAAGAAAATTTGATAAGAAGAAAAAGGTTCTAATGGCCACTTGGGATGATTCAGAAACATCTGAATCTGAATCTGAGTCAGAAGAAGAATGTGCCAATGTAGCTTTGATGGTAGACATAGAAGATCAGGAGGAAGGAACTTCAAGATCTGAATCTGACTCTGAATCTGACTCTGATGCTGAAGAGGTAATGGCTAAACTCACTAAAGAAGAACTTATCAAAGTGTTATCAGAAGTTCTGAAAAGCTATAACAATATTAAGCTCAAATACAAGAAGCATCAAAGCAATCTTGTATCTGAGAATAATATTCTCAAATCAGAAGTAGCTGAGCTAAATGAAAAGAACTTAAAATTGAAAAATGATTCTGAATTAGCTCAACAAAACTCTGATTCTGAAACTGAATCTGAATGCAAAAATATTTTGGAAAAATATGATCATAGCTTTCAGAAGTTTCTTGCTAAAAGCATAGACAGAAGCAAAATGGCTTCTATGATCTATGGAGTTAGCAGAAATAACAGAAAAGGAATTGGATATGAATCCTCCTCTGGAAAGGATTTAAATCCAAAACCTGTTGATAAAATTATCATCAAGAAAACTCCTTTATATTCCCACTTTAAATTTGGTCACTTGAATGATATTGAACAAACACGCTCTGAAAAGAATATTCATGTGTTTAAATCTAAGGCTAGTCAGAATAAACCTTATGTTGAAAAACAGAAGTTTAGACAAACCTTCAGAACAACTAACCCTAAAGGACCCAAGAAGATCTGGGTACCTAAAAGTAAAATGATTCCTGTTGCAGATCTTCTTAGCAGCAAGGTCAGGACGCCAATCATGGTACCTGGACTCTAGATGCTCACGACACATGACAGGAGAAAGGTCTATGTTCCAAAGCCTGGAGCTTAGATCTGGAGGTGATGTGAAATTTAGAGGGAACCAGAAGGGCAAAATCATTGGATCTGGCACCATTGGAAATGGTAAACTTCCCTCTATTACTAATGTTTTACTTGTTGAAGGGTTAAAGCATAACTTATTGTCCATAAGTCAATTAAGTGACAATGGTTATGATATTACCTTTAATAAAAAATGTTGTAAAGCTATTAGTCAAAAGGATGGCTCTATCCTATTTAGTGGTAAGAGGAAAAACAACATTTATAAAATAAACCTTTCAGAACTTAAGGTTCAGAATGTTAAATGCCTCTTGTCTGTTAATGAAGAGCAATGGGTCTGGCACAGAAGATTGGGGCATAATAATATGAGACGTATATCTCAGATTAATAAACTTAATCTTGTCAGAGGACTTCCTAATCTGAAGTTCACCTCAGATGCTCTTTGTGAAGCATGCCAAAAAGGGAAGTTTTCAAAATCATCTTTTAAATCAAAAAATGTTGTTTCTACTTCCAGACCACTAGAATTACTTCATATTGATCTGTTTGGACCAGTGAAAATTGCATCCATCAGAGGCAAGAAGTATGGATTAGTCATTGTTGATGACTATAGTAGATTGACATGGGTAAAGTTCTTAAAACACAAGGATGAGTCACATTCTGTGTTCTTTGACTTCTGCAAGCAAGTCCAAAATGAAAAAGATTTCAAAATTATAAAAGTCAGAAGTGATCATGGTGGTGAATTTGAAAATAAATATTTTGAAATTTTTTTTAATGAAAATGGCATTGCTCATGATTTTTCCTGTCCTAGAACTCCACAACAAAATGGGGTTGTAGAGAGGAAAAACAGAACTCTGCAAGAAATGGCCAGAACCATGATCAATGAGACTAATCTGGCAAAACACTTTTGGGCAGAAGCAATCAACACAGCCTGTTACATTCAGAACAGAGTGTCTGTAAGACCTCTTCTGGAAAAGACTCCATATGAATTGTGGAAGAACAGAAAGCCCAACATTTCATATTTTCATCCTTTTGGATGTATTTGCTATATGTTAAATACTAAAGAAAATCTGAACAAGTTTGATTCCAAAGCACAAAAGTGTTTCATGCTTGGATATTCTAAACGCTCTAAAGGCTACAGAGTATACAATACTGAGACACAGATTGTGGAAGAATCTATTCATGTTAGATTTGATGATAAGCTTGGCAATAAAAAGCCAAAGCAGTCTGAAAACTCTGATGATAGAGAAGTAGTCTTCACAGACTCTGAAGTCTCAGAGGCAGACAAAGCTCAAGTGAAGGAACCAGAAGCAACACCAGATGCTATTCCTTTAACTTCTCAGATGAACAATTTAAACATTTCTGAAGAATCAACTGTTAGAGGATCATCATCCAAAATGGACACAACACTCTTTTGTAAATCATTTAAGAAAGATCTTCTAATTTGTCAAATTTATGTGGATGATATAATATTTGGATCTACCAATACTATGCTGGGAAAGGAGTTTGCTCAATGTATGCAGGCAGAATTTGAAATGAGCATGATGGGAGAGCTAAGATTCTTTCTTGGAATTCAAGTCAATCAAACTCCAGAGTGCACTTACATACATCAGACCAAATATGTTAAAGAACTTCTGAAGAAATTTAACATGACTGATAGTAAGCTGGCAAAGACTCCCATGCATCCAACTAGCTCACTTGGCAAGGAAGAGGTAAGTAAGAAAGTAGATCAGAAGCTCTACAGAGGTATGATAGGATATCTTCTTTACTTAACTGCTTCTAGACCTAACATATTGTTCAGTGTATGCCTGTGTGCTAGATTCCAATCAGATCCTAGAGAATCACACTTGACAGCTGTCAAGAGGATTCTAAGGTATCTAAAAGGTACTTCTAATGTGGGTTTGTGTTACAGAAAATCTGATGATTTCAAATTAGTTGGATTCTGTGATGCTGACTACGCTGGAGACAGAGTGGAAAGGAAAAGTACTTCTGGAAGTTGTCAATTTCTAGGAAGAAATCTAATCTCTTGGTACAGCAAGAAGCAACCCACAATTGCACTTTCAACTACAGAGGCAGAATATATTGCTGCTGCTGGATGTAGCACGCAGATGCTCTAGATGAAAAGTTAGCTAGAAGATTATCAGATATTTGAAAGTAAAATTTCTATCTTTTCTGATAATACTTCTGCTATATGTTTGTCTAAAAATCCCATTTTACACTCTAAGGCAAAACATATAGAAATTAAGCATCATTTCATCAGAGACTATGTTCAGAAGGGAATCATAAATTTAGCCTTTGTTGATACAAATCATCAATGGGCAGATATTTTTACAAAACCCCTTGTTGAAGATAAATTTAAATTTATTCTGAAAAATATTGGTATGGATTTTTGTCCAGAATAATATTTGTCATAAGCAAATTTTACAGATGCAAAAATGACTAATGCTCTGAAGTATTTCTTCTGATTGCTTATTCATTTTCTTTAATTATTTTCTTGTGAAACTCTGAACTAACAATCCTTAGAGGATCTGATCGTTGGTTAACGTTTCATTTCTCAAGAGAATTCAGAAGCACATGCAAGCAAACACGTGTCACTCCAAATCTGCAAAGGTGGTGTAACACCCATTTTAATTATTTAGTCATTTTATTATTATTTTAAATATTATATGTTGGTGTACCCTTTGGTGGGGGTGTATTTGGTGATGTTTGGTGGGTGTCCCTAATGTGGGAGGAGTATTGGTGGTGTTTTGGTGAATATAATAATATAGTGTATAATATTAATATTGGTGGGAATATTATTATTATTATTATATTTATTATAGTTACTATTGTTATTAATATTATTATTATTTTGGTGAGATAATAATATTATTATTATTATTATTATTTTATTAAGTTATTATTATTATTATTATTAAATTATTATTATTATTGGGATTAGAGAATTAAAATAGAGAATGTGAGGGTTAGTAGTTTTCACGATACATTGTGAGAAGTTAGAGAAAGTGGAAAAAGAACGATAGAAAGGAGAGAAGTGAGAAGAACGGAAAAGAGAACGGAAAAGGGAGCGAAGAACGAAGGAATAGGGGAAAATCCGAATTGGCCAAACCTTGGAGGGTCCTTTCATCGATCAACCGATTAACAAGGTAAGGGGGGAGAAACTTGATTGGGAAATGGTTTATACATGTATAGGGTAGTTGGGGATTCCTTAACCCCGTAGGAAGATCATCTATATATGATATTGTGAGTTGATATGTTATAATTGATGATGATTGTTGTTAATTATATAGTAATCGTTAATGAATTGGTGATTTGGGTTGATTTGGCATATAGGGCATATAGGGTGTTTTAGGGTTTTTAGGAAAAATGCTGTGTGGCTTTTGAGGTATCGATAAAGTGTGTAGGTGATGATTTTGGGAATAGGAATTAGAAACCTATTGGTTACGGTAATGTGCAAGATTGGTACTAGAATAGACTGAGAATATGAGTTGAGATGATAGGCATAATTTGGCCTAGAATAGCACTGCAGAATTGTGAGGAAACTGATGAATCGCAGCATTCGCTGGGCTTCGCCTGGCGAGTGTTGGCGAAGCTTCGCCTGGCGAGTGGAGGCGAGAGTTCGCCCGGCGAGCTGAGGCGAGTGGCAGCGAATAATTCAGAATTAAGTCCCAGACCTAAAGGGTAGGAACTTCGCCTGGCGAGTGTGGCCAGCGAAGGTTCGCCTGGCGAATGAAGATTCGCCTGGCGAGTGCACGATAGTGAAATGAGGGCTTCGCCAGCAGATTCGTCTGGAGAATGCTAGCGAAGGTTCGCTACGGGGCTTCGCCTGGCGAATGCCAGCGAACGTAGCAGAACCAAAATGTGAATTTGTGATGTTTTGGCCTTGAGCTTGGGCTTGTGTGATCCCTTTGGCCTTGCTGCACTGTAAGAATGATGAGTGTGGGAACTAACTTGTGTACTTGGTGATAGTGCATGTTTCCCGTAATAATGACTGGTGGACAATTAGTTGATGTATATGTATGTAGTGATCAATAGTATCGTGTATCCCCGAGTTGTGGGATGCGTTTGTATCTTGGTGGTGGAATATGAACCTGTTTACTAACTGATTGATTTATATGGTGTTGATGCATGTTATATCTATGCATATATATGTGATGTATAATGATACGATCAGGTGGATCGTGTGCACTTAGTGTGCCTGAACATAATAGTTATGCATTGGTGTGTGCATATCATGGTGTCTTGGTGGGATGGATCATGTCTCGGATGGAGCGTAAGTGATCGGTCCGTACTCCTTTGTGGAGAATGGTGGGGTTGAATCATGTCTCGGATGGAGCGTAAGTGATTCACCCGTACTCCTTTGTGGAGAATGGTGGGGTTGAATCATGTCTCGGATGGAGCGTAAGTGATTCACCCGTACTCCTTTGTGGAGAATGGTGGGTTCGATTGAATGAACCAATGAGTCGGTACCGCATGCATGGTGTTGAGTTGCATTTTGCATTATAATATGTTATATTGTAATTTGAACAGTAGGTTCGTCATATGGTGTTGTTGGGGTGAATAATTGATGTGTTGGTGTGTTTTACTGCCTTATTACATGTATTACATTACCATTATATTTTTGATCATGATTTCTCACCCCTTTGTTGTTGTTGTGGTCTGTGCTTCTTCGGAAGTACAGATAATCCAGGTGCTTAGCTAGCTTGGATATTGGTGTGATTGTCGAGTCTAGGATGCTCTGATACGTAGCACGGGACTTGGGCGTTTTTATTTGTTTTATGTTGAACTTATATTTTATTTCCCTGTGAACGTATCAAACTTTTATTGAATTTTATTATTTAACATTCCGCTGTATTTGGAGAAAAACCTTTTTATAAGGAAACGTTGTTTTTATGTGATATCCCACTTGGGAGAATTGGAACTCTGATTTTGTTTATTTATAATGTTTATTAATTTAATTGATTTTGGGAAGTGGGGTGTTACAATTGGTATCAGAGCAGGTCGGTCCGTCCGGCCAGTGTTGTTGAGTCGAGTTGAGTCTGTCCTTTATGATGTAGTTGAATATCTTTTAAACCTGGTGTTGTTGTTTGGAGCAGTATGGCAGGAAGGAACGATGCTGCATTGGCTGCTGCTATGCAAGCAATGGCACAGGCTGTTGCTAATCATAATCAAACTGCAGATGCCCAATTCAGGAGTTTGGCGCAGTTTCGGAGCAACAAGCCACCAACGTTCGAAGGGGGAATTCTGGACCCCGAAGCTGCCCAGAAGTGGCTGAAGGCAATTGAGAAGATCTTCAGAACTATGGAATGTAGCGATGAGCAAAAGGTGAGGTTTGGTACTCACATGCTGGAGGGTGAAGCTGAAGCCTGGTGGGACAATAGTTGCCAAAGGTTGGAAGCTGCTGGAACTACCATTACTTGGGAGGTGGTTCAGAAAGGTTTTCTGGAGAAGTATTTCCCGGAGGATATCCGGAGCGCTAAGGAAGTTGAATTCTTAGAGCTGAAACAGGGTAGCATGACTGTAGCAGAATATGCTGCCAAGTTTGAGGAGCTGGTGCAGTATTGTCCCCACTATAATGTGGAAGGGGCAATGACCTCTAAGTGCTTAAAGTTTGAGAATGGACTACGTCCAGAGATTAAGTTGGGGATTGCTTGTCAGAAGATCAGGAGCTATCCTGAGCTGGTAAGCAGAAGCAGGATTTATGATAACGATAACCGAGCAAGGATTGCGCACTACAAAGCTGTTAATGACCGTAAGGGTAAGCAGAGGTTTAGTGGTACTCCTTATAGTGTTGCTGCTGATAAGGGAAAACGTAAAGCTGTTGTTGATAAGAAGCCTAGAGATGGGAGAGCATCTGCTGAAGGGAAATGTTTACGGTGCGGTGGTATGGGACACCGTTCTAATGATTGTCCTAATGAAGCCAAGAAGTGTTTTAAGTGTGGGAAACCAGGTCATGTGATAGCTGACTGCAGAGCAACTATGCCGACCTGTTATAACTGTGGTGAGAAGGGTCATATCAGTACACATTGTGAGAAGCCGAAGAAGCCTCAAACGTCTCCGGCTGGTGGAAAAGTGTTTGCCTTGGCAGGAACTCAAGCTGCCAATGATGAGCGTGTGATCAAAGGTACTTGTATTATCAATAATATTCCTTTGATTGCTATTATTGATACGGGTGCAACGCACTCGTTTATTTCTGTAGATTGTGTGGAGAGGATAGGTTTGGTGCCGTCTACTCTAGAGAGACGGATGACTATTGAGACACCCTCTATAGGTTCAGTGACTACTTCTTTGGTATGCCTGAAGTGTCCGCTGACTATTTTCGGTAGAGAATTTGGAGTGGATCTGATTTGTCTACCGCTTGGTAAGTTGGATGTTATTCTGGGTATGAACTGGTTAGAGTTCAACCGAGTCTACATTGATTGTTTTCGGAAGGAATTGTTGTTCCTGACCCCTGAAGAGGAAGTTGTGGCAAGTTCTTTGTCTAACAAAGAATTGAGGACCTTGTTGGAAGATGAAACTAGAGTGTTTGCTTTATTTGCAACTTTATCGATGGATAACAAAGTGCCAATGGAGGAATTAGCAGTGGTGAATGAATTTCCAGAAGTGTTTCCTGACGACATTACGGAATTGCCTCCGACGCGAGAAGTAGAATTTGGTATTGATCTTGTTCCTGGTACGAGACCTATTTCTATGGCGCCGTACAGGATGTCTGCAGTGGAACTGGCTGAGTTGAAGTCTCAGATTGGAGAATTGTTGGATAGAAAGTTTATTAGACCAAGTGTATCGCCATGGGGAGCTCCAGTGTTGTTGGTGAAGAAGAAGGATGGTAGTATGCGTCTGTGCATCGATTACCGTCAATTGAATAAAGTGACTATTAAGAATAAGTATCCTTTACCTAGGATTGATGATTTGATGGACCAGCTGGTGGGAGCTCGTGTATTTAGTAAGATTGACTTAAGATCGGGTTATCATCAGATGAGAGTAAAAGAAGGTGATATTCAGAAGACTGCCTTTAGGACTCGATATGGACATTACGAATATGCTGTAATGCCGTTTGGAGTGACTAATGCACCGGGAGTATTTATGGAGTATATGAACAGAATTTTCCATTCTTACTTGGATCAGTTCATTGTAGTGTTTATTGATGATATATTAATTTATTCTAAATCTGATGAAGAGCATGCAGGACATCTGAGAATTGCCTTGCAAGTGTTGAAGGAAAATAAATTATTTGCTAAACTGTCAAACTGTGACTTTTGGTTGAAGAAAGTAAGTTTCTTGGGGCATGTAATATCTGAAGATGGAATAGTGGTGGATCTGTCAAAAGTAAGTGCAGTATTGCAGTGGGAACCGCCGAAGACAGCGACAGAGATTAGAAGCTTTTTGGGGTTAGCCGGTTATTACCGCAGGTTTATTGAAGGGTTCTCTAATTTGGTGTTGCCATTAACTCAGTTGACGGGAAAGAACCAAGTTTTTGTATGGGATGCTGCTTGTGAAGAAAGTTTTGAAGAGTTGAAAAGGAGATTGACTACGACACCGGTGTTAGTGTTACCGACTCCGAGTGAACGGTTTGTGGTGTACTGTGATGCGTCTAAGATGGGATTAGGTGGAGTTCTGATGCAGAATGGTAAAGTAGTAGCATATGCATCGCGGCAATTGAGAGTGCACGAGCGAAATTATCCGACTCATGATATTGAATTAGCTGCGGTTGTTTTTGTGTTGAAAATTTGGAGACACTATTTATATGGTTCAAGATTTGAAGTGTTTAATGATCATAAGAGTCTGAGATACCTGTTTGATCAGAAAGAGCTGAATATGAGGCAGAGAAGATGGTTGGAATTTTTGAAGGATTATGACTTCAGTTTGAGTTATCATCCAGGAAAGGCCAATGTAGTGGCAGATGCTTTGAGTAGGAAAGCAATTCATATGGCAACTCTGATGGTGAAAGAAATTGAGTTAATTGAACAGTTTAGAGATTTGAGCATGGTTTGTGAGACTACTGCAGATAGTGTAATGTTGGGTATGTTGCAGGTAAATAATGACTTCTTGGATATGATTAGAGAAAATCAGAAGTTGGATTTGAAATTGGTAGATTTGATGCCTGGAGTAGGGAGTGACTCCGATAGTGACTTTAAATTGGATAGTACAGGTGTGTTGAGATTTAGAGGCAGGATTTGTGTACCAGATGATGAAGAATTGAAAAAGTCAATTTTGAGCGAAGGACATCGTAGTAGCCTGAGTATTCACCCGGGAGCTACGAAAATGTATCATGATTTGAAGAAATTATTTTGGTGGTCTGGTATGAAAAGAGACATAGCTCAATTTGTGTATGCCTGTTTGACATGTTAGAAGTCGAAGGTGGAACACCAGAGACCTTCTGGATTTATGCAACCATTAGAGATTCCGGTTTGGAAATGGGATTGCATTACTATGGATTTTGTGACAGGTTTGCCGAATACGGCGAGAGGTTTTGATGCTATATGGGTGATTGTGGATCGATTGACGAAGTCTGCACACTTTGTGCCGATCAATATTAGCTTTCCATTGACGAAACTGGCAGAGATTTATATTCGGGTAATTGTGAAGTTACATGGTGTTCCGTCCAGTATTGTATCGGATAGAGATCCGCGGTTTACTTCGGAATTTTGGAAGAGCTTGCAGGAAGCTTTGGGAACTAAGTTGAAATTGAGTTCAGCTTATCATCCGCAAATTGATGGTCAGTCGGAGAGGACTATTCAGTCGCTTGAAGATTTGTTGAGAGCTTGTGTGTTAGAAAAGGGTGGTGCGTGGGATACTCATTTACCATTGATTGAGTTCACGTACAATAACAGTTACCATTCGAGTATTGGAATGGCACCGTTTGAAGCTTTGTATGGGAGGAGGTGTAGGACTCCTCTGTGTTGGTATGAAACTGGTGAGAATATGGTGCTTGGGCCAGAAATTGTACAGCAGACTACTGAGACAATTCAAATGATTCGTGAGAAATTGAAAGTGTCTCAGAGTAGGCAGAAAAGTTATCATGATAATCGGAGGAAAGAGGTTGAATTCTGTGTAGGTGATCACGTATTCCTAAGAGTTAATCCGATGACTGGCGTGGGTCGTGCATTGAAGTCCAAGAAGCTGGATCCTAAGTTCATTGGACCTTATGAGATTTTGCAGAGAATTGGTGATGTGGCTTATAGGGTGGCGTTACCGCCTGAGTTGTCGAATCTACATGATGTGTTTCATGTGTCGCAATTGCGAAAGTATGTTTCTGATCCATCTCATGTTATTCAGAGAGATGATGTTCAGATTCGGGAGAATCTTACTGTTGAGACGATGCCGTTGAGGATCAAGGACCGTAAGATGAAACAACTCTGAGGGAAAGAGATACCTTTGGTGAAGGTAGCTTGGGGAGGTGCTGCAGGGGGCAGTGTGACCTGTGTAACACCCATTTTAATTATTTAGTCATTTTATTATTATTTTAAATATTATATGTTGGTGTACCCTTTGGTGGGGGTGTATTTGGTGATGTTTGGTGGGTGTCCCTAATGTGGGAGGAGTATTGGTGGTGTTTTGGTGAATATAATAATATAGTGTATAATATTAATATTGGTGGGAATATTATTATTATTATTATTATATTTATTATAGTTACTATTGTTATTAATATTATTATTATTTTGGTGAGATAATAATAATATTATTATTATTATTATTTTATTAAGTTATTATTATTATTATTAAATTATTATTATTATTGGGATTAGAGAATGTGAGGGTTAGTAGTTTTCACGATACATTGTGAGAAGTTAGAGAAAGTGGAAAAAGAACGATAGAAAGGAGAGAAGTGAGAAGAACGGAAAAGAGAACGGAAAAGGGAGCGAAGAACGAAGGAACAGGGGAAAATCAGAATTGGCCAAACCTTGGAGGGTCCTTTCATCGATCAACCGATTAACAAGGTAAGGGGGGAGAAACTTGATTGGGAAATGGTTTATACATGTATAGGGTAGTTGGGGATTCCTTAACCCCGTAGGAAGATCATCTATATATGATATTGTGAGTTTATATGTTATGATTGATGATGATTGTTGTTAATTATATAGTAATCATTAATGAATTGGTGATTTGGGTTGATTTGGCATATAGGGCATATAGGGTGTTTTAGGGTTTTTAGGAAAAATGCTATGTGGCTTTTGAGGTATCGATAAAGTGTGTAGGTGATGATTTTGAGAATAGGAATTAGAAACCTATTGGTTACGGTAATGTGCAAGATTGGTACTAGAATAGACTGAGAATCTGAGTTGAGATGATAGGCATAATTTGGCCTAGAATAGCACTGCAGAATTGTGAGGAAACTGATGAATCGCAGCATTCGCTGGGCTTCGCCTGGCGAGTGTTGGCGAAGCTTCGCCTGGAGAGTGGAGGCGAGAGTTCGCCCGGCGAGCTGAGGCGAGTGGCAGCGAATAATTCGGAATTAAGTCCCAGACCTAAAGGGTAGGAACTTCGCCTGGCGAGTGTGGCCAGCGAAGGTTCGCCTAGCGAATGAAGATTCGCCTGGCGAGTGCACGATAGTGAAATGAGGGCTTCGCCAGCAGGTTCGTCTGGCGAATGCTAGCGAAGGTTCGCTACGGGGCTTCGCCTGGCGAATGCCAGCGAACGTAGCAGAACCAGAATGTGAATTTGTGATGTTTTGGCCTTGAGCTTGGGCTTGTGTGATCCCTTTGGCCTTGCTGCACTGTAAGAATGATGAGTGTGGGAACTAACTTGTGTACTTGGTGATAGTGCATGTTTCCCGTAATAATGACTGGTGGACAATTAGTTGATGTATATGTATGTAGTGATCAATAGTATCGTGTATCCCCGAGTTGTGGGATGTGTTTGTATCTTAGTGATGGAATATGAACCTGTTTACTAACTGATTGATTTATATGGTGTTGATGCATGTTATATCTATGCATATATATGTGATGTATAATGATACGATCAGGTGGATCGTGTGCACTTAGTGTGCCTGAACATAATAGTTATGCATTGGTGTGTGCATATCATGGTGTCTTGGTGGGATGGATCATGTCTCGGATGGAGCGTAAGTGATCGGTTCGTACTCCTTTGTGGAGAATGGTGGGGTTGAATCATGTCTCAGATGGAGCGTAAGTGATCGGTCCGTACTCCTTTGTGGAGAATGGTGGGGTTGAATCATGTCTCGGATGGAGCATAAGTGATTCACCCGTACTCCTTTGTGGAGAATGGTGGGTTCGATTGAATGAACCAATGAGTCGGTACCGCATGCATGGTGTTAAGTTGCATTTTGCATTATAATATGTTATATTGTAATTTGAACAGTAGGTTCGTCATATGGTGTTGTTGGGGTGAATAATTGATGTGTTGGTGTGTTTTACTGCCTTATTACATGTATTACATTACCATTATATTTTTGATCATGATTTCTCACCCCTTTGTTGTTGTTGTGGTCTGTGCTTCTTCGGAAGTACAGATAATCCAGGTGCTTAGCTAGCTTGGATATTGGTGTGATTGTCGAGTCTAGGATGCTCTGATACGTAGCACGGGACTTGGGCGTTTTTATTTGTTTTATGTTGAACTTATATTTTATTTCCCTGTGAACGTATCAAACTATTATTGAATTTTATTATTTAACATTCCGCTGTATTTGGAGAAAAACCTTTTTATAAGGAAACGTTGTTTTTATGTGATATCCCACTTGGGAGAATTGGAACTCTGATTTTGTTTATTTATAATGTTTATTAATTTAATTGATTTTGGGAAGTGGGGTGTTACAGGTGGCGTGTACACTACTGAAGAGACGTTTGAGGTGAAGTTTGAATAGTGAAAATCTTGATTTTCCCCCCAAATTGTCAGAATCAATAAATGCTTGAAATGATTTTTATTCCTTTCATTAAATGCTTTATTTAAACGTGCTTTCTTCTGACTGTTTGTATGCCTATGTGCTTAGTATAAATATCACTCTTCTCTTCATTGTCACAGTTTTCACATTTCAAACCTTTATGCATTTATGTCTTTTCTTCTCTCTTCACAAAAACCCTAAGCGTGTGACAAACTCATCTTCAATGGCAACTTCATCATCAACTGCTGCACAATTTCAATCTACCATGGCTGCAGTTACCTCTGCTAATATGGGTGTAACTCCTTACACACCACCAAAAAGAACATTGCTAACACCTGTTGAAAAATTGGAGGTTCTCTGTGAATCAATAGTGGAATTTAATTCACTTGCTGAGAATGGGTTTGAGTTTCGTTCCATTATAGATGCTCAAGGATGGGTGAAGTATTTTGACAGACTTTTTGGACCAGTCTACCCCTTTCTGGTAAAAGAATTCTGGATCCATGCTTCTGTATACCCTAAGTTCATTTTATCTTCTGTTCTGGGAAAAGAGATAATCATAACAGAAGATCTGATTAGAAAACTCATTGGATATGAGGAAACAGATGGAGTATCACACTTGCTAGTTGGGCGTGTAGATATAGATGAAGTATATGAGGAAGTGATGACTGCTGGACAAGCTTCTAATAAGTTCAAAGATCTGAAGCCTGACTACAAGATCTGGGCTAAGATTTTCATGGGATGCATTCATCACAGAAAGTCAACAAACTCTCCATACTATGTCAATAATGAACAGCTCTACTTTATGTATTGCTAAGTCAGAGCACCAAGGTAGATCTTCCATATATTCTGTTTATGCATCTATGGAATCATATAAATGCTTCTAGAGAATATGTGAAAGAAAAAGGTCAGAAGATCAGAACCTAGATTCCATTTGGAAGGTTAATCTCAGATCTTCTAACAGAAAATGGACTTGTAACTGCTCTGTATGCTGCTGGAGTCACAGAAGAACTGGAATTCATTCTTGGAAAGCCTCTGAATGCCAAAAGTCTTCAGAGACTAAAAATAGTAGAAGAACTCACAACAGCACCCAAGAAGCTGAACATTACTGAACTGAGTCAGAAGAGAATCCCAGTAGATGACTACCCTCTGTTCTATGCTGAAGAACCAAGGGAAATTGTTGTAAGATATATTGATGATTGTAAGGCAAAAGGAAATCCTATTCCTGCAGATATTATAAAGAGAGCAAGGCAACCATTTCCTGTTGTAGTAGAAGAGACACCAAGAAAGAGGACTCAATCAGAAGCAGAAGTTGCACCTGTTCAGAAGAAGCCCAAGATTGCTGAGAAGCCACAGAAGCTGCTAAAGAGGAAAGAATCTGGAGACACTCCTTCTGTTCCTGCTAAACGCATCAAAATTAAAGGTACTAAATCTTCTGTATCTTCTGCAAATACTATTGTTATAAATGATTCAACTGTTAAGTATATTCCAAAACCACCCTCTACACAACAACAATCTGTTATTGCTCCACCTCATGTGTCTGTTCCATCTCCTCAAAAATCATCTAATCCTATTTCCATCTCTCCTGTAAAACAATCATCCGTACCTAAACCATCAACAACAAAACCAAAAATTCAGACTCCACAAACAGATATTCCAACCAAACAATCTGTACCACAACAACAACCATCAGAGAAATAACCCACAGAACAACAACAACCACAAAAACCATCTGAACAACTTAAAGAAAAGCCATCTGAACAACAAAAACAACCACAAGAAAAACAACCAGAAAAACAATCTGAACCTCTACAAGAAAAAGACTCTGAACCTCAAAAATCATCTAAACCTCAACCACAACAACAAGAGAAACAACCACAATCAGAAAATCCACCATCCAAAACATCTGAACCCACTGCATCTGTACCAGTTACTTCTGAACCAATCACATCAGAACCACCTACTTTTGAACCCTCATCAAAACCTTCTGAAAATCCTTCAGAATCAACCAACCCATCTGGAACCAACATCCCTGAGACAGAAGTTCTTGATGTCACACCACTCAAAACTGTGTTTCAAGTGTCTTCTACCTCTTGCACACCAACCACATCATCCAATTCTTCAGAATCTGATATACATCAAGATTTTCTGATATCCCCCTCTCATAGAGATTCTGAGGTAAACCAACCAGAACCCCCTGTATCTTCTAAAGTTCTTATTCCAGATCCTACTCCCGAACCTACACCATCATCTAAAATCCTCATTCCAAATCCTATCCCAACACCTACACCAAGACCATCTGTACCTTTTGCCTCTTGTGAACAATTCTCATCTTATTTTCACAACCTTTTCTATGGTTTCAAACTCAAAGATTTTTATGACAAAGTTGAACCATCTGACCCTATCACTCCTTTAAAACCCAAACTTACAATAACCCTACCATCTGTGCTTCTCACCTATATTCAATCAATGTCAGAAGTAGGTTCATTAGCTACAATATCATACTCTGCAAAATCTGCAAAAGCTGTTACTTCAGTTATACCTCTTTCATCTGATAAACCTGCTACTTCTGATGAACCTGCAAAATCTGCCTTCCAACCTTACTCTAATAAACCCTTTGATGTGGTTTCCTATCACACCAAATCAAAACCAAATCTGTTGAATGCCTTAAACAAATCAAAACCTAACAAATCCCCTGAAATTCCTTTCATACCATACTACCCTCCTCCTCTGATTTCCATTCCCAAATCCATATTTCCACCTACTCCCCAACCAAAGCCAATTACCTTGGAGACTCTGTTACACCCCAGACCTAGACTAAATGTTGATCATTTATTTCAATGTTTTTTGCAAGAAATACAGATGTATTTAGGTACTGTACAGAGGAAATGTTTAGCAACAATGGATGCAACAGAATCTGATGTCATCTGGAATGGCTTTATCAACAGATTCAACATTGTAGCATCAAATCTGAAGAACATATGTTCTGATGATGCGAAGCTCAGATTTGCTGAAGCTGCAAGAAGTTTGTTCTGGACTGTCAAGAGATCTGGACCATTACTTCTTACAGATGCTCCTCCATCCTCAGAAGAAGCTGCTGAATCTACATCTGAAGACAACCCTTTGGCCATGACTCTGATAGAACATCCTTCTGGCTCTACTGCTCCATGCTCTAAAGATCCTATGGAAATTGACTTTGTTCAAGCTGCAGAAACTGTTCATCCTTCTTCATCTGAGATTAAGAAAGAACATCCAGATTTTGAGGATAAAATTGCTGCTCTGGAAGCTGGTCAATTAGAAATCAAGTCTTGGATGGCTAAACAGGATAAGAAATCTGAAGCCATGACTGAGTGGATGTCCAAACAGGATCAGAAGAATGAAACAATGGCTAAGTGGATGTCAAAGCAAGAACAGTTCTCTTCTGAGATCACGGATCTGTTGAAGATGCTTTTGTCAAAACACTCTTAGTTTTTCATTTTTTTCATTCTGATGTTTGCATCTAATGTTTGCTTATGTATTTTGAATATCTTCTGATGCATGTACTTTTGCTCTGAACTAAATTGAATGAATGTTTCAAAGTTTTCTCCACTTGCTCTATCTCTTTTACTGTTGCCTTTTATTTGTCTTTTCAAAGTTTTACTTTTTGCTTATGACAAAAAAGGGGGAGAAAATATAGATCTGAACTGTTTAATTAAACTTCACCAGAATGAAACTTCAGACATATCTATTTTATCTAACATTAAATCTAAGTATTTCAGAATATTTGATAAGTACACTCTGTAAGAGAAACTCTGAGACTCTAAGATCATTTATCAATATGCAAGACTCTGACTCTGAAATTTGCAAGACAGTCTGACTCTCAAATGTTAAAGAACAATCAAGCTCTAACTCTGAAAAATACTCAAGAAAAAAGGGAAGCTTCTATTCCTTATTTGTATTTAATTCAGGGGGAGATTCATCATCTCAGGGGGAGTTATAATTATTATATTTTCAATTAAACAAAATTTCTGATGTTTTTGTCATCATCAAAAAGGGGGAGATTGTTAGAACACAGATTGGTTCTTAATAATATCTCTATGTTTTAATGATAACTATTATGAAATTTTGTAATTAAGAATTATATACTCTAAAATTTGCTTGAGAGTTTTTACTGCAGATAGTAAAGGAATTAACACTCCAGAAGCAAATCAGAATTGAACATAAGAAATTTGCTAGACTCTGAAGCGCCAGATGCATCCATTAGAAAATTTTGATTGCTGCCAACAGAAGATCCTGAGCGTAGCCTCCAGAAGATTCTGAAGCAGAAGCTCCAAAAGGATCTGAAGCAGAAGCTCTAGAAGAATCTGAAGCAAGTCAGAAGCATTTGAACCAAAGAAGAATTATGTATGAAGAGTTTTCAAAGCACAGTTACTACAGAAGATTCTGAAAGTACTAAAGCTGCTCTGATCTTAAACACGCTAATAGCACACCTGCTGCAGAAGACTCTGACTCAGCAAAACTCTGATCAACATCAGAAGGCTCTGATTAATTTAGACTCTGATGGAACTTACTGAAAATTGAAGAAGAATTATTCAAATATTATATCCGTTGGAATGATCCAAACGACTCTTTCCTTATTTATGCTAGACACAAGAACACAGACAAAAAGGATTTATCTATGCTTTCTTCTTCTAGGAAAGGTCACTTGATGTGAAGACAAAAAGGCTCAGACCTTTTGGACACTCTTCTCAACGTGAAGCTCTCCTTGGATCAGCTGCCTATAAAAGCAAGTGTTCACCCATCTTCTTCACTTAACGTTTTTATCTGAAAGAAATCAACATTCAAAGCTCTCATACTATTCATATTCTTTCTAAGAATTAATTTCTTTGTTCTTAATATTTAAGTGAAAAATCACAGTTGTGATAAAGCTTTTTAGAAGCATATTTAAACACTTGTATTTGTATTACATTTGATTGTAATCCTTAAGAAGATCCAGTTAGGATCAGTAGTTCTTAAGAAGACTTTGAACAGTTGTTCTTAGTGCTTACTATTGTAATCAGTTGATTAAATAGTGGATTAAGTCCTTGATTGAGAAAGGCAAATCACTCTAGGAAGTGTGGACTGGAGTAGTTGAGTTCAACGAACCAGGATAAAAATACTTGAGTTTTTATTTCTAAGTTTTAATCTTCATACTTATTCAACCCCCCCTTCTAAGTATTTTCTCACTTTCAGATGAATGCTATATCATTAGATTTGCAATTGGTGATGTTTGATCTGGATGACATTTCTGAACTTTGATTCGTGATTTAAAATCTATGGAGAGTTAGAATGTTTGAGTAGGAGATTTGAGATCTTGATGAAATTCTGGAAAGATTGATGTAAGGATTGTTGATCTTTGATCACCTGCAACCACCTGCTCACCGGAGAAGACGACCGGAGTCTTCTCCAGCCACCACACTGAGTCTCATTCAGGCCAGCCTGAGTTTTGGAGAAGATGATCTCTAGACCTTTGGATCACTCTTTGACCGACGACTAAGCCAATCATCCAACGGTCACGACTTAAAGTTTTGTTTGACTTTCTGAACATCAAAACACAGTAGTTCCATTTAATGAGGTGGCATGCCCTCAGCGCTTGGATCAATGGACCAGTCATGCAATCCTGTGGCTCATGTTTTATTCTGAGTTTTATTTTCTTTTATTTGATTTTGTTTATTTTAAATGCTTTATTGATTCAAAAAATCACAATAAATTCAATTTTGATCCAAAAATTATTTCAAAAATATCTCCATGATCTTGAGAGGATTTGTAATTTTCTGAAATCAATAAAATGCATTTTCATGCATTTTTCATTTTAATTTGATTTTTCTTATTTTGTTTAATTCTTTTAATATTGCATATTTGACCATCTGTTTTGTTGAAATTTGTTCTTCCAATTGGTGATGAATTTGGATTTGATTTTTTAGTATGTGTTAGGGTAGACATGTATGCTCCCTTAGGATTTTAGTTGGAATTTTAGAACAACTTTAGGTTCTGTTTTAGGTTTTGAGATTAGAGCCTTCCCAAACTTGTGGATCACCTTGATACCCTTCAATCTAGAAATTATATAGGTGACTTAGAAGTTGAATTAGGCTTTAATATTTTAACCCTAGGTTGTTCAAACATGTATGTTCCCCTAGAAATTTTATTAGAATTTTACAACTTTGTTTTCTATTTTATTTGTATTTTGAAAATTGCTTGTGCTTGTGATGTTCTATCTTGTGTGCCTTGGCTTGCTTGGTCTTGTGGGTGACTTTGGAGCTGGATTTACTTGGTTTCCTTCTCGAGAGGTCTTCTAGACTTGGTGTAGCTGATGTGGCTTGAAGATTGGAGCTTGGAGTTGGAGTTTCCTTTTCTTTTAGGAGTTGTTTTAGGAGCTTAGGAAATTAGGGTTTTAGGAAGAGCCATTAGGACTGGTTTTGATTCTTTCATCAAACGTAGAATGCATTGTGTGCTTCTATTATATCTAATGATGTAAAGTCCTCCTAGGGAAACTCCATATCTCTTTTGGAGGGATGGGTGGTATGCCCATAGTTGAGTAGAACTTTGAGGATGCCCTTCCATTTCAATGTTGGTACTTGATGATTTCCTTTGGTTTTCATTAAGTTTTCAACATTTCAACCTTGATCTTAGTGATTAATCCTTTGCTTGGAGTGTGCTTGCTAGAGATTGAAGATGAAGTTTGATGAAGCTTGAATGTAGAAGCTAGCTTGAGGATGGAACCTTTTTGCTGTCAACTTTGCTGTCAAGAGGATTTGTTGTTTGGAGCTGCTGCTGTTGAGTACTGAAGTTGCTGTCTGTTGAAGACTGTTGCTGCTGCTTGGGGCTGCTTCCTCTACTTCTTTTCTTTTGTTGTATTGTTTGTTTTCTTGTGTTGATTACCTTTAGGTTTGAGGTGGAGCTTGTCTCCTCTTGCCTGTTGTTTTCTCCCTTGCCTCGCTTGTGCTGTTGCATAGCATGCATTTTACTGTTTACTGTTGATTGTTTACTGCTTGCTTTCTTTTGTTGTTTTCCCCTAGGATCTCTGATTTCCTCTGTGCAAGAGGGAATTATGACAGACATTAGGTTTTGACCCATTCATGATAATTGTAGGTAGATTCCCTTTCAACCATAGTTTTAGGGTGTCTTTCTCTTCTCATCTTAAAACAATTCAAAAACAAAGTAATAAGGTTAATCGAAGTCGTACGTTACGAGCCTTAAGCTATCTGGGAAAAGGTTGGTGGAGGGTCTCTCTCCAGTAATCTGAATGTTAGTGTGGTACCCTTTGGGTGACATACGAAGCGTTCACTCCTGTGTCATAGTCTCTAGTGCGACTGAGATTGCAAACATCCTAAAAAACATTTCTTTTCGTAAAAAACTCAAACAAACATTCAAACTTTGTTTTTTCCTCTTGGACCCTTAATCAGGAAAACCCTTTCTTAAGGAGATAAAAAAATGTCAGACAAGCTTGTGTCTTCCGTAGCCCGAACTACGTTTGCTCTGATCTTTCATGTCGTATGAAAGTACGTAGGCACGAGATGCGACATCTCGGCGAGCAACCTTCCCCCCATAACCCGTAGTTAGGCGAACTACGTTGACTCTGATTTCTCGTTCCAGATGGGAATACGTAGGCATAAAGTGCGACACTTTGCCGAGTCATTCTCAGTTTCTCTTTTTTATCCAGACCTGTAGAATAGATAGAATAACATACCCTAGATAGAAAACAAGCGTGGATCCTGTCGAGTACGACGGACGTGAGGGGTGCTAATACCTTCCCCTTGCGTAACCGACTCCCGAATCCAAGATTTGGTTGCGATGACCATTCCTTTCCCTCTTTGCGTTAGGTTTACTCTGAGCGTTTCCTTTCCCTCTTGTGGGATAAATAACACACGGTGGCGACTCTTCTTTCATAGCCGGCGCCGATTTTTGCAGTAGCGACAAATATAGATAATAATATTTATGTGAAAGATTTGTACTCACTTAGGTAGAGTGGCAATGTGTCGTTCCTAGTGGAGTAATTACCCGGTTAGAATAACTGAGGTGTTATTCCTTGGAGGGTATAAGTGACGTACCCATAATCCTAAAAAGGGGATTGGTGATATTTGGTGAGTTTTAAGTGAGTCACATGGCATGGTTATGAGTGTTATATGAAATATGCATGTGAGTATGAATTGTTGAATTGTGGGTTGCGATTGAGTAATTGAGAAAGATATTGAATAATGAATTGATGATTAAACATGATGGCGTATGTTATATGATTCGTGATGAATGAAACATAACGTGTATGTTTGTGAGGATTAATTGTAATTGTGAATGTATGCATGATGAAATGTTTGGTTTTATACATATATGCTTTGCGATGTATGTTAGTGGGTATGTGAGGTATTGTGGTGAGGAATATAATATGTGTATTTGATTCTATGGATATATATTATGTTCATGGTTATTGTGTTAATATGCATTATAGTGAGAAAATGTGAAATGTATGTATTCTGTACTTGCGCATTTATATATGATTATGTGCTTTGATTATTATGGTAATATTTCTCACCCTTCTGCTGGAATGATGTCCTTTATGACATCGTACAGGTATCTTGGAGTTGTACTGCTAGTAGTTGCAAGGTCTCTGCTGGTGCAGTCGTTTAGTATTTTAATTATGTTGGGTCGAGTCATGCTCTAGTTATGTAACACTGAGATCGTTTGGGTTTTTTTTTTAGAGATATTTTATGTATTTTATGTTGTGTTTTAAATGTATCGAAATATTGTGATGTTGGCCTTAGTGCCCAAGTATTGTTGAATTATGAGATGAACATGAATGATATGTGAAAAGAATTATGAATATAAATTGATTCCGCTGCTACATGCAAAGTGAACTTTGAAAAGCATGATTATTTTATTTGAGTGTTTAAAGCATGACAGGTGGTTTTGATGTTTTGAAATTATGTGTGACGCCCTTTTGTGAAAGCATGTTAATTTACTCTGATTATTTATGTATTTTCATGTGGGGTTAGAAGGGTGTTACATTAATGGTATCAGAGCAGGTCGGTCCATCCGGCCAAGTTGTCTAATGTTAGTTGTTCCCTTGTATGCGACATGTATGTGAAACACTGTCGGTACGTGTTGGTTGTCTAACCTTTGTCTGCAAGGAGTGAGAATGATTAAAGTGAGGGAGAGACTTGTGCTTCTCCAGGTTGCTGCAAGTGTAGAGTTGTAGCTCAGTGTGGTTGGATGCTCTTATAGTTTGGTAAAGATAGTTTATAGCCCATCATGATTTCGGCTATCTATTGATAAATTGAGGAACTGATCACCCTTAATCTCTTGTTGATAGTAGTTGGGATTGTGTTGGATGGGATAGATGTGTCTTGCAAGTTTAGATGGCGCAGGACAGTGATGAGATGTTTAATTTTGATGGAAATTTTGAGTATTAATGAAAGTGGGAAGTTGGCGGTTTACCGTTCGATTGTGGTTGCGGAAACTAGTCAGATATTGAGAGCTCCATATGGTATGTCTGTTTAGATGATCAAAGAATTAAAATTGATTGAGTAGTTTTGAGACTTGTGTCTGGTGTGTATGCTACGGCAACTGATTGTGGAGTAGAGTATAAAGGTGGATGATGACTTTCGGTGATTATTAAGGAAAGTAAGATGTGGAATACCATGGGGGTATGATTGGGAGATATGTTAAGTGCAACATCAGCAAGTTTAATTGCTTAGAGGCAATTTAAAGCATATAAGACAGATTATTTGACAAGTAACTTAGAGTGGGTTGTTATTGTGTTTGTGCCTGAGTTGGAGGCTCAAATTGGTTAGTGTGAGATTTGTAACAGTTGGTGATCTCAAGAGCTTAAGGTATTGGTTTGAATTGGGAGAATTGAATATGAGGCAGAGGAAAACGATTGGAAATTCTGAGGGATTATAGTTTTGGATTGAATTACCATTCGGGTAGAGCAACGCGGTAGCTGATGCATCGATTTAAGATTTGGTATATACTGATGATGATGGTTGAATTTAATGAATTAAGTCAAAGGACTGATTTTCGTATTAATGGGAATGGTATCATGAGATGTCGTGATAGAGTTGTGTTCTAGAGATTATTAAGTGGAATAAGAGTATTGTGGTAGATGAAGTATCCATTCTAGTGCTATAAAGATGTAACCGAATTTGAGAAAATTATTTTGATGGCCATAGATGAAGAGAGAAGTGGTTTAGTTGTATGTGCTGGTTAGACTTGTCGGAAGTCGAAGAATGAACGTCTGAGATTGTTGGTTCTGATGTAACCGTTGTATATTCCAGAGTTGAAATTGGATAGTATTCCCATGGATTTTGCGTTGGGTTTTCCGGAGAATTTGAGGAGTATGATTTTAATCGAGTGATTTTGGATGGAATGGCTAGATTGTTTTTTCCTACCAATGAGGATTAATCATTCTATGTTGGAGTTGGTTGAGATGGATATCACTGAGGTGATGAAGTTGTATGAGGTGTCGTCGAATATTGTGTCAGATAGGGATCTGAAGCGTTGTATGGTATGAGGTGTAGGACTCCTTTGTATTGGTATGATTCAGGCGAGAGTGTTGTGCTCGGACCTGAGGATTGTGTAAGAGACAACTGAGAAGATCAAGAAGATCTAAGAAAGGACGTGTTCTGAGAGTTTCAGTGGTGACGGGTGTTGATCGAGCTTTGAAGTCTCGGAAGCACACACTGTGGTTTGTTGCTTAGTATCAGAGGGCGCAGCGGAAGCGTGGGAGAAGTATCATGTTTGATTGTCTTACCGCTGTCGCATGTGAATTTACATAATATGGTATATGCCTAATCGAGGAAGTGCAAGTGCATTCATCCGGGTGGATGGTGTGCAAGTGAGGAAGGATTTGACTATTGAGACATTGCTAGTTCGAATTGATGAGCAAGAGGTAACATTTTCGAGGACGAAAATTCCTAAAGTGGGGGAGAGTTGTAACTACCCAATTTTCAATGATTAATTACTTGTGTTAAATAATTGATTTATTTGGATTATTCTAATTATTTGAATAATTAGATGATTATTTAAATGGATTGATAGATGTTATGAGAGAGGAAATTCAATGGAAAGAAATAAAGGGAAAGATATATATATGAGAAAGTGGAAGGAAAAAGGAAAGAAAGAAAGAAAGAGAAAGAAAGAGAAAGAAAGTGGAAGAAGAGAAAAGAGGAGAAAAAGAGGAAAACTTGGAGAATCATCAAGAACATCCTCTGGCTTCGATTAATCTAAGGTAAGGGTGTGAAATCTTACTATCTTAATCATTGTGTATGATTGTGTATGTGTGTGGATGAGTTTGGTTGTTTTCCAACCTTGTTTCCATTTAGGTCGAAATGACAGAAATCAATAGAAGCCGATGTTCGGACGGTTAGAATCGAGAATAATTTTCGTAGCTTAGTCGGGATATGTTAGGCTAAGATTATTGGAACTAGTTTGGCAAAAATCGGGTGATATTGTGAGTTTCACCATTTTCGGTTAAATTGAGGTTAAGATTTTGAGTGGAAATCGAATTTCGTGAAAGTTGAGTTTTATGACCCTAAAATATCCGTATATGATTAGTAAGGATAGATAGGTATTTAATCGGGTGAAAACTATTTAATCGGGCGACTTTTTGGGGCTTTTAAGCCCGAACTCGTAGCTGTTTTTCTGAGTTTTTCAGGTGTTAATCGGTTAACCATATACGTTAATCGATTAAAACAGAGTTGGGGGCCTAAAAACTGATTTTTTGGAGTGGTTAATCGGTTAACCATATGTGTTAACCGATTAACACTGTAAGTATGAGAAAATATTGTTTTTTAAAACTTCGAAAATTCATAACTTTTTCACCGTTTATCGGATTTTGACGTTCTTTATATCAAACTGAAGCTAATAATATGTTCTAGAACTTGGTGAAAAGAAATATTATTTTTAGCCAACTTTTAGCCGATTTTACCGATTAGTCGGGATTAATAATTTTGAGTGAGAAGAGCTTATAGTAGCTAGAGCGTCCGGTTGCGATCAGTTTCGTCTCGTAAGGATAATTTGTGTGTTATTAATTGTTGTGTTGTGGGTAGCCGTAAGGCGTGAATCCTAGTGTATGAATATGATTTTGAATCGCGGCCTTTGGGCAAATTATGCATTGTTTAGAATTGAATAAAAATGCATGGCAATTGTGATGAATGATGAATATAATACACATTGTGAGTGCATGATGATTGTACGTATTGATGTGTGAAGAATGCATGATAATATATTTGCGAATATGTATGCAGTTTGTGTTGATTGATCCCGTGTAGGATCTACAGAGACATCGTGTGCCCATGTGGGGTGTGAGCGATGGTCTATAACTGATTGAGTCATTTTATATGAGAACCATGTATGAAATGGTGTGAAATAAATGATGAATATATATATATTTGCATTATGATATATATGTTGTGAATGCATAATAAATGTATGCAGTGAAATGTGATAGATACATGAGTATGTTTGTAAACATGTATGCATTTTGTGTTTATTGATCCCGCGTAGGATCTGCAGAAACCTCGTGTGCCCATGTGGGGTGTGAGCGATGGTTTATAGTTGATTGAGTCATGTTTGCATGTGAAGCATCCTGATATGCATTTGTGTTATTTGATCCCGTGTAGGATCTGCAGAACCTCGTGTGCCCATGTGGGGTGTGAGCGATGGTTATATTTGATCCCGTGTAGGATCTGCAGAGACATCGTGTGCCCATGTGGGTGTGAGCGATGGTCTATATTTGACTCCGCGTAGAATCTGCAGAACGATTATGTGCCCTTGTGGGGTGTGAGCTGTAACACCCATTTTAATTATTTAGTCATTTTATTATTATTTTAAATATTATGTGTTGGTGTGCCCTTTGGTGGGGGTGTATTTGGTGATGTTTGGTGGGTGTCCCTAATGTGGGAGGATTATTGGTGGTGTTTTGGTGAATATAATAATATAGTGTATAATATTAATATTGGTGGGAATATTATTATTATTATATTTATTATAGTTACTATTGTTATTAATATTATTATTATTTTGGTGAGATAATAATAATATTATTATTATTATTATTATTATTATTTTATTAAGTTATTATTATTATTATTAAGTTATTATTCTTATTGGGATTAGAGAATTAAAATAGAGAATGTGAGGGGTTAGTAGTTTTTACGATACATTGTGAGAAGTTAGAGAAAGTGGAAAGAGAACGATAGAAAGGAGAGAAGTGAGAAGAACGGAAAAGGGAGCGAAGAAAGAAGGAACGGGGGAAAATCAGAATTGGCCAAACCTTGGAGGGTTCTTTCATCGATCAACCGATTAACAAGGTAAGGGGGGAGAAACTTGATTGGGAATGGTTTATACATGTATAGGGTAGTTGGGGATTCCTTAACCCCGTAGGAAATTGATCGATATATGATAATATATATTGATATGTTATGATTGATGATGATTGTTGTTAATTGTATAGTAATCGTTAATGAATTGTTGTTTTTGGTTGAGTTGGCATATAGGGCATATAGGTGATTTTACGGTTTTTAGGGAAATTCTGTAGGGATTTTGATGTATCAATAAAGTGTCTAGGTGATGATTTTGGGATTGGGATTAGGAATCATTTAGGCTGAATTACGTGTAATGTTGGTACTGATGTTAAGGTGTGAATTGGGATAGGAGATTAGAGTTATTTGGCCTAGATAGCAATCTGCAGAACTGTCAGAAAAATTAGTACATCGCAGCATTCGCTGGGCTTCGCCTGGCGAGTGTTGGCGAAGCTTCGCCTGGCGAAGGGAGGCGAGAGTTCGCCTGGCGAGCTGAGGCGAATGGCAGCGAATAATTCAGAATTAAATCCCAGACCTAAAGGGTAAGAACTTCGCCTGGCGAGTGTGGCCAGCGAAGGTTCGCCTGGCGAATGATTCCTTCGCCTGGCGAATGCACGATAGTGGAAAGGGGGCTTCGCCAGCAAGTTCGCCTGGTGAATACTAGCGAAGGTTCACTACGGGGCTTCGCCTGGCGAATGTCAGCGAACGTAGCAGAACCAGAATGTGAGTGTTGTGATATTTTGGCCTTGAGCTCTGGACTTGTGTGATTCCTTTGGCCTTGATGCCATGTATGAATGACGACTATGGGAATTAACTTGTGTACTCGGTGATAGTACATGTTTCCCGTAATAATGACTGGTGGGTAATTAGTTGATGTATATGTGTGTAGTGATCAGTGGGATCGTGTATTCCCCGAGTGTTGGGATGTGTTTATACTTGGTGTTAGAATGTGAGATTGCTCACTGTGTGAATTGATTTATATGGTGTTGGTGTGTAATATATCTATGCATATATATATATATATATATATATATATATGATGTATGATGATATGATCAGGAGGATCGTGTGCACTTAGTGTGCCTGAATATAATAGTTATGCATTGGTGTTGTGCATATCATGGTGTTTTGGTGGGATGAATCATGTCTCAGGAGGAGCGTAAGTGATTCATCCGTACTCCTTTATGGAGAATGGTGGGGGATAGATCATGTCTCAGGGGGAGCGTAAGTGATCTATCCGGGTTCGATTGAATGAACCAACGAGTCGGTACCGCATGCATGGTGTTGAGTTGCATTTTGCATTATAATATGTTATATTGTAATTTGAACAGTAGGTTCGTCATATGATGTTGTCAGGGGTGAATCTTGGTGCGTTGGTGTGTTGTACTACCTTATTTACATGTATTACATTACCATTATATTTTTGATCATGTTTTCTCACCCCTTTGTTGTTGTTGTGGTCTGTGCTTCTTCGGAAGTACAGATAATCCAGGTGCTTAGCTAGCTTGGATATTGGTGTGATTGTCGAGTCTAGGATGCTCTGATACGTAGCACGGGACTTGGGCGTTTTTATTTGTTTTATGTTGAACTTATATTTTATTTCCCTGTGAACGTATCAAACTTTTATTGAATTTTATTATTTAACATTCCGCTGTATTTGGAGAAAAACCTTTTTATAAGAAAACATTGTTTTTATGTGATATCCCACTTGGGAGAATTGGAACTCTGATTTTGTTTATTTATAATGTTTATTAATTTAGACGATTTTGGGAAGTGGGGTGTTACATGAGCAATCGGATTGTGTGCCCATGTGGGGTGTGAGCAATCCATAAACATTGTGTGCCCATGTGGGGTGTGAGCAATGGGTGAACATCGTAGGCCCGACGGGGAGTTACTTCGGTAACGAGCGATGGTTCCATTTGGTTCTTCAATTGAACCTGCTGAATTGAGTCGGTACCGCATTTGCATCTGCATAGAGTCGTGAGTCAGTCTCTATGAGTTGCATAATTCATCTTTATATGATGCATTGGCGAATTAAACATGTATGTGAATGTTTATGTGAAATGGTGATGATATAAACATATTGTGTATGTTTATGTGAACTAACACGAATTGCGATAATGGCATGAGTGAGTATGCTTGAAGATATGTATATATATGTGGGTTTACATGGATTGATGTAAACATTGGTGAATGCATATTGTATATGCTTGATGTTCTATTTATATATAGATACTTATATGGATACATTGCGATGTATGGAATGATTGAGATGTATGAATAAATATAATTATAAATGTTTGTGTGAAAATGATGTGAATTTTAGAAGCATGATTGATGAGTATGCTTAGTTGTGTATATATATATATATATATATACATGCAGTGTAATGTATGTGATGAATTGTGAATAATGCCTGAGAATATAATAGTACATGTATATAGGTAATGATTGGTAAATATGAGAGTAATATAGATAATAATGTTTATGTGAAAGGTTTGTACTCACTTGGGTAGAATGGCAATGTGTCGTTCCTAGTGGAGTAATTATCGGGGGTAGAATAACTGAGGTGTTATTCCTGGTAGGGTATAAGTGACGTACCCATAATCCTAAAAAGGGGATTGGTGATATTGGGTGAGTTTTAAGTGAGTCACATGGCATGGTTATAAGTGTTATATGAAATATGCATGTGAGTATGAATTGTTGAATTGTGGGTTGCGATTGAGTAATTGAGAAAGATATTGAGTAATGAATTGATGATTAAACATGATGGCGTATGTTATATGATTCGTGATGAATGAAACATAATGTGCATGTTTGTAAGGATTAATTGTAATTGCGAATGTATGCATGATGAAATGCTTGGTTTTATACATATATGCTTTGCGATGTATGTTAGTGGGTATGTGAGGTATTGTGGTGAGGAGTATAATATGTGTATTTGATTCTATGGATATATATTATGTGCATGATTATTGTGTTAATATGCATTATGGTGAGAAAATGTGAAATGTATGTATTCTGTACTTGCGCATTTATATATGATTATGTGCTTTGATTATTATGGTAATATTTCTCACCCTTCTGCTGGAATGATGTCCTTTATGACATCGTGCAGGTATCTTGGAGTTGTACTGCTAGTAGTTGCGAGGTCTCTGCTGGTGCAGTCGTTTAGTATTTTAATTATGTTGGGTCGAGTCATGCTCTGGTTATGTAACACTGGGATCGTTTGGGTTTTTGCTTTAGAGATATTTTTTGTATTTTAAGTTGTGTTTTAAATGTATCGAAATATTGTGATGTTGGCCTTAGTGCCCAAGTATTGATGAATTATGAGATGAACATGAATGCTATGTGAAAAGAATTATTAATATAAATTGAATCCGCTGTTACATGCAAAGTGAACTTTGAAAAGCATGATTATTTTATTTGAGTGTTTAAAGCATGATAGGTGGTTTTGATGTTTTAAAATTATGTGTGACGCCCTTTTGTGAAAGCATGTTAATTTAATCTGATTATTTATGTATTTTCATGTGGGGTTAGAAGGGTGTTACAAACACTCCTTCACTGTAACTTTCCGTTTTTGATCTCGTTATCTCTCACTCAGAAAGCCACCAACAATTGAAAAAGTAACTCTTGTGCGGCAACTTGGAAAGTTAAAACCCCTCATATTTCTCTTTTAGGACGAATCATTCTGTTTGGAAACTCTCCTCTTTCATCTAACTTCTTTCAAGGTAGCGAATTCATAACCTAATTTCTTTCCATTTTCAATTTTATGATTTTTTTAATTTGATGGGTTTAATGTTTTTGACAGCTTTGATATACAAAAAGAACAAGAAGAAAGACATTTTTTTAGGAATAATAACATTATAGGTATGAATTTATAGATTTATTTCTTTTTAGGCTGTGTTTAGGTGAAAATGTGACTTATAATTTTGGATCCCCTGTATTTGTTTTCCTTCTTGATTGGAGGTTCTGTTGTTTTCCTTCTTTGAATACCTTAACTCAAGATTTTTCTTAATGTCCATATTAATTCAAGAATGGTCACCATAAACATGTTGAAAGTTACTGTTGTCAAATTTTTTCTACCAGTCAGTTATCCATCTTTGTTGAATAAAAAACTTCATCTAGTCATGACTTAAATAGTTTATATTATAAGTATTTTATTTTTACAATATAATCATTATAAGTATTATATTTTTACAATATAATCATTGAATATGATTAAGATAGTTTATATTGTGCATATATTTATATTTTGTCTATTATGATTTTTTGTGCACCAAGAACAATTTAATAGAGATAAAATCAAAATTAAAATATATTTGGTTGTAATCTCTTTTCAAAAAGGCTTTTGTTGAATAATTTTCTTATAGATTTTGAAGTATTTTGTTAAATAGTTTTCAAATAGATTTTGAGTTCTACAAAAATTAAAAAACAGAGAGTTAGTTGCATAGTTTATGTTTAATTGAGATAGTCAAACTATTTAAGTTAGGATTTTAAACTTCAAAATTTTAGTTCCCAATAGCAACATCATAATCATGATTTTGAGCATTTTTTAAGCATGAAATAGACCAAAAACACATAGTACATATATTAGAGATTTGCAGTCTTTCTACAAAAATCTATGATAAGCTAAAACATTGTGAGCCACATAGTAAGAATCAATGAACAATTTAGAGATTTGTAAGAATCAAATTATCCTAGGCCTAAGTCTAATTCATTGTCAAATTTACCTTTTTTTCCATCACTATGCAATTTTTGTCATGCTCTGTGTCATATGATATTCTTATGGGACACAACTAATATTAAACTTTTAACAATATTTAAGAAAGGGGAAGATATTTGTTATGAGTTTAACTTACAAAGACAATATAATATACAAAATTTAAATCTGACAAAAATAACAAATGCAATTTGAAACACTATGATAAATAATGCTTGTTTCAATGTAGTTTAGCATGTCATTAAACACCAATAGAAGGGGTTCAGTTTCAGTTGTGAAGGAAAGAGTATAAGTTAGTAATAATGAAGTGAAAAATATTTATTTTATGTATTTGATATTTTACATGTTTAGAATTATAATATGTATGTGATTCATGGAATTAACAGTAGTAAGCTTCTGAGCTAACATGCCTTGAACGTGTACGCAATCCGAGTGATACGAGGCATATATGATAAATAATGCTGGTTAGATATTTAGGTATAATGATAAACAATAAGGCAAAATATAAATCAACTTGGGCATATATAGAATACTTATAAGTTCTACATATCTTTAAAAATAAGGTTACAAAATTTATGATTTATTTAACTATTTATCAATTAGTGGCCCAAAGTACAAGTTATACAATTTCAATAATTAAGTAATCATGGATACATCACCATCACCCTAACCATGGTGCAAATACCTCTAAAATTAAATGTTATGTCATAGAAACAATATAAGTACAATTTCCCTTACTACCATCACAACCAAAAATAGTTATAACAAAAGTTATGTAGAATTGACCTTTCTTACAATAAGCATGAATCTTAATATTATAAGTTACACTATTCGGACTAAACCCACGCTTAACCATTTCATGATAAAACAACTCACCAGAAGTAACATCGCTCGATTATTTAAAATCTAATAACAAAATATGCATACTCTTAGTACTATCCTTAAACGTATGCACAAATTTTACAAAAACTGACCTAGCCTCCTTCATTTGCTAACACGAGGATGTTGTTGTTTTACTTGTACTGCTAACATGATAATGTTTCTTCTTGCTGTAGGTTTTGAAGAGAGATTTTAGAAGGACTCTTTGCTATGTTTATCTACTGTTTGACCTACCTTGGTTAAGGTAATTTGATCTAGTTTTAATAAGCTTCTATCTTGTGACTGTGAGAATTGCTCAATTAAAATAAGTTTATGGTTCTCACCTTATATGAAAATCAATCTTCAAAATTTGTTATATGAATAAAATATATTGGTTTCTCTAAGCTTCATCAAAGAACAAGGCTCAGTGGAAGCTCTCCACTAGGTATTCTTCCAATCCAATTTGCTCTTTGTTTAAGCCATGTTTACACGCCATTTTTGTATGCTTGTGATCCTTGAACATTGTAGATGATTTCTGGTATGAATTGATGGTTGTTTGTGAACTTTTGTGATTTGAGCTTGAAACTTGTTGCTTGCGATTTGACTTATTTTTGAACTAAAACTAAGAATAAACCATGGATTCATGATCAGTGGAGGGTGTTGATGAATTTAGGTTGCTTGTTTGCTCGATTTGGTTCAGTTTTTGGAATGTTACTGTTCGCCATCGTTTTCGTCAAAAGTTGAAGATGACCAGAATAATTCCGGCCACCGTCTGTAACATGTATACCGCCGTCAGGTTTGTTGTTGAATATTTGAATTGATTTTTGGCTACGTGGTTTGTTGTGGATCTTTGATTTTGCTTACTTTTAATCACATGGCCTGAATTAAGACGTATCATGCGCTTGCGTTGACCTCATCATACGCTATCATGATGAAACTCACCGTTTCATTTAAATATCCTTGTCTGGCCACGTGTGTGTGTTTATACCATTGGATGTGTTTACTTCTTGATCCAACAGCCCCTATCGAGACTCACCATGCGCGTATGTTGATTCATCACACTAGATCTTTTTGGTTCACCGTTTTTGTTTATTGTTTGTTTGGACTTGGGCTTGTACGTGCTTTTTGCACCCCCTTTGTGAGCCCAACTTGCTTTTGAACGCTTTCTCATTGCTATTTGCACGTTGGTCTTTCCTTTTTAGTTTTATTTTCTTTTTAATTTCTGTTTTGTATCTTTTTTTATTTAATTCAATTTAAAATACTTCCAATGGTCCAAATATTCCACAAAAATAGTTTCTAGACACTTTGAGATGTCTATTATTTTTAATAAATTTTTATTTTATTTTTTGGATTTATTTTGAATTAAAATGGGATTATTGGATTGGAAGTGTTTTTGTTGAACTATTTCTTGACATGCTTTATTTCATGATTTGTTTCTCCTTTTCCTTTTTGATCCAATGACTGAAAATTGATCCACTTATCCATGATGAGTTGATAAATTTTTGAGGACCATTTTGCCCCTATTTGGTTGACTTTTTGTTTGACTTGTGATGCATTTCATTTGACCCTTGACAATCCTCATTCACAATGGGACACCCTTGTGAATCAATTTCTTTGGTGGTGTTGTGAATTGATTTTGATTGTGATCTTTTGGCCTCTGTTTTCCAACATGTTTGGGTACCTTGTGCATTTTATTTGATCATTTTTGAACCATTTCCCTAATTTTGAGATAACTTGCAAGTCAAGTTACCTCCAAGGGAGGTTCATACAAGTGCATGACCTAGTTTGAGTTGGAAATGACCTTTGTGGATCAATTAAGCTCTCAACTCCTCTTGTTTCATATAATAGACATGTTGAGCTTGCTGTATGATCATTTTTAGGTCAAAATTATGGTCATTTCTTGTTCATTTGTGTGTTTCCTTTGTTGCTTCCATTTAAGGTTTGCATATGTGACTTGTTTGCATCCTTTTGTGTGATTGCCTCTTGTGCTTTTCTTCTTCTCCTTTCTTCTTTGCATATGCATGCTTGGTTGAGATGAGCTTGTGGAGGCTACTGCCCCACACTATTTTCCTCCCACTTTCATTCTACTTGTGCATCTTATGTTTGCATTTTCATTTGCATGTTCTTTCTTCTTCTTCTTCTTTTTCTTTTCTTTGCCATGCTCCCCATAAGTTCTCTAACCTCTTGAGGTTATGATATACATTAGGTGCCTAACCATGCATGATAACATTAGGTAGTTCCCTTTTGAATCCCAACTTTAAGTCCACTTTGCATGATAACTTTTAGGATTGATTAGTCTCCCATTAGTAGTCATTTCTTCTCTTCTAATCTTCATACAAGCATAATACACTTAATAAAGATAATGGATGTTGTGCCATGAGCCTTATACTTGGGAAATGGTGATTGGGGGGCCACCTCTCAATTTCCTAGAGTGTTTAGTATATGTCCTTAGGACGATATGCGACGCATTCGCTCATAGGTTTTAGACTTTAATACAACATACATTATAAACACTCAAATTCAAAACATTTCTTCTCTAAAAAACACAAAAACACTTCAAACCTTTTTCATCCCTCGGGACTCTAATCAGGAAAATCTTTTCAGATAAAAGAGTGTTGTTAACTTTTAGTTCTACCACAAACGGTAACGCCTAAGTCTCTCATACTCGAGCTGCATACACCAACTGCTAGAACTGACTGTTAACCCTACTCGGGCCTAAAAAAACTTTTGAACCAAACTGGTGTTCTTTTTAGCCCGAACTACATTTGCTCTGATCTTTCATCCCAGATGAAAGTACGTAGGCATAAGATACGATGTATTGGCGAGCAACCTTCCCCCCTTTCACCCATAGTTAGCCGAACTACGTTGACTCTGACTTTCCCATTGCACGAGGGAATACATAGGCGCAAAGCGGCGATGCTCTGCCGAGTCCCTTTTCTTTTTCTTTTGTCCCTTGACCTTTAGATAGAATAGATGATCACCCTTTTAGATAGACAACAATGCGTGGATCCCGTCGAGTACGACGGACGTGAGGGATGCTAATACCTTCCCCTTGTGTAACCGACTCCCGAATCCAGACATGGTTGCGATGACCTTGTCTTTTCCTTTTCGTCAGGTTTTTTATGATCGTTTCCTTTCCCTCTCTTTGGGATAAATAACGAAAGTTGTGACACCTGTGATTATTACTCCATATAATTTGCCACCTTGGATGTGCATGAGAAGGGAGTTTATATTCTTAAACATTATAATTCCTGGCTCATCCAATCCAAAGAGGAATGTTGATGTGTATTTACGCCCTTTGATAGATGAATTGAAAATGTTATGGGACGATGGAGTTATGACTTATGATGTTTCCTTGAAGCAAAACTTTTTTTATGAAAGCTGCAGTAATGTGGACTATTAATGACTTTCCAGCCTATGGTATGTTAAGTGGTTGGATGACGATGGGAAAACTAACATGCCCAATTTGCATGAATAATTCTAAGGCATTCACCCTTGAATCTAGTAAAAAAAACCTCATGGTTTGATTGTCATCGACAATTCTTACCACTAAATCACCCGTATAGAAGGAATAAGACTGCATTTAGAAAAGATAGAGTTGAGATGTCAATGCCTCCGCAAAGGTTGAGTGGTCAAGAGGTGTGGGAAAAAGTTAGATAATTTCCTAGTGTGGAAGAATCCGAAGAATGTAAACCACCAGGCTATGGGGTAAATCATCATTGGACAAAACGAAGTATATTTTGGAAACTTCCATATTGGAAAACTCATCTTCTCCCACACAATCTTGATGTAATTCACATTGAGAGAAATGTGTTTCTTAATGTTTTATTCACTGTAATAGACACCAAAGGTAAGACAAAAGATACTTTAAACTCTAGGAGGGACTTGAAAAAACATTGCAAGCGTAGGGGACTTGAAAAAATTGGAAAATTGAAGTCCCTGTAAAATGGAATATATATTCTAGTTATACTTTAGTAGAAATAAACAAACAATACGATACATAGAGGAGGATGATTTGTTCTGTACCTTATGCAATGTTGAGCATATGAAAAATGTCGTATATGAAAACCATAGTAGAATCTTATTATTCTGTCATAGATACACCCCTTATGAAATGAAGTGTATATAACCAGATCCCTTATGGCGGAAGGGGTGTGCCATGTAATTTTTTCCTTCATAGCATAACCATGGAAGTGGTGGGATTATGCTAAAATAGTAAGTACATGGAATACATAGTTATGATTTCCATGGAACGAAAAAATATGAAGTATGATTTCCAGAATAAAACATAATAATGATTTCTAGATTTTAAGTTATTCTACTAAAGTATTGTCTAAATGGTAACTTATTCTAATTATAAATCATGATTTCTAAATTTTATAAGTATGTTAAAAAAATATGAAGTTATAATAGCCACAAAGTAATCAGATTATACTTTCTTTCGAACCGTAAAATAATTTATCTTAAGTAAATATCATAATTACTTTAATATCCAATTCTATATTGTCTATATTGTAGAGAAAGTACAAGTGACTACTTGAACATGAAGAAGTAATTAAGAAGATATTTGATTATAAAGCCTCTGATGCATATTCAAACACAATGTATAGGGTGAGAAAAAAGATTGATCCAGGTGATTGGATTCCTACTGAAACACTCAAGATATTAGAAGAAAAATGGAATGACGATAAGTGGAAAAGAAAGTCGGAAATTAACACTCACAATAGAAGATCTTCGGATGGTCCACTACACACTGGAGGATCAATTCCAACAACCGAGCACTATAAGAGATTAGTAAGAAATTTAATTTCTTTTGTTATGTTAAATATTTCAATTTTAATTAACATTGATTTTTTTTTCTTTTTAGAAAGAATCCTCATATACAAATCCAACTTGTTGGGACTTATTTCAAAAGACACACAGAGTGAAAGGTAACCCAAACAAATGGGTTTCTACAAAATCAGAGATGGTTGCGGTAAATTACAATTTCATAAAAAAATTTAACATGTTATTTTAACGTTTGTAACAATGAATTAATGTTTTTATTGATGATATATGAATGTTTTTTATATGATAAAATATTTGTATTGATGATGTATCAATTTACTCTTTATCCATATGCTTCAATTTATTATGAAATCTAAAACATAATGTTAAAATATATATAAAACTAATTTACTGATTCATACATATTAATCATTAATTTTCCCAATTTCATCTGTAAGACCATTCTACTTTGATGCATGTGCTAATCATGATTTTTCCATGTGCTTCAGACTATTATGCTTGTATTGTATCATGGTTTTCCCATGTGCTAATAATTGTTTTCGTATATGCTTGTACTATGATTGAACTGTATCAATTTACTCGTTATGCATATGCTTCAATTTATTATGAAATATAAAATATAATGCTAAAAGAAATATAAAACTAACTTACTAATTCAAATATATTAACTAGTGATTTTCCCAATTGCATCTTTAAGATCATTCTACTTTGATATATCACATAAGCATCGACTTGATTCGCTACTTCACTCGCTCAGCGAACGCCTATCAAATGCTCGCGACCCCCTACGCTATCAGCGAAGCACACCAAAACCATTATGTCCAAGTCTGGGACCATTCGCTACTGGCTTGCCATAACGAATGTCCAGCGAATGCTCGCGACCTGCTTGCCTAGCGAACTTGCTAGCGAGGGTCTGCGAACTCAGAATTCCCCACTGTCCAAAACTCCGAAACTCCTCAAAATCCACCCGATTTAATTCCAACTCGTCCCAGTAGCCTTAGCCCAACATTCCTCGACTAAACTTTACCACTTATACTTATTTTTAACCGTTAAAACTCGGTTTCTACCGATTAAATCAAATCCAACCTAAAAATGGAAAATGAGCAAAACCCTTTCCAATCCAAAATCAAACGAATAGAAACATACATAATCATACACATCAAAAGAATAATAAAGTTTCACACCCTTACCCGATTAATCGAAGCTTAGAAGTTGATTCTTGACGATTCTAGGTTTTTCTCCTCTTCCTCCTCTTTTCTCTTCTTTCCTTTCTATTTCTTTCTATCTCTTTTCTTTTCTCTCTATTTTCACTTATACTCTTTCTATTCTATTTCTCTCAAATAACAACTAATAATCAAGGATTATCTAAAACACCCTCTAATTAATTCCCAAAAATCTCAGAATAATAAAATAACATAATATGTACACATAACATATTAATATTCAAATTCCACAAATATAATAATAATCAGTCAAAATAAATCAAAAGACTCAACAAAAACGGGAATTTCAGAATCCGGGCGTTACAACTCTCCCCCACTTTAGAAATTTTCATCCTCGAAAATATTACCTGATTCAAACAACTCCAGATGCGACTTCCGCATCTTACTCTCCAACTCCCAAGTCATATTGCCTTCCGCAGCACCTCCCCATGCTACTTTTACAAGCGCAATATCCTTTCCCCTTAGCTTCTTAATTTCACGATCCAAAATCCTAATCGGTAAAACTTCAACCGTAAGGTTATTTCTTACTTCAACTTCGTCCATAGAAATCACATGTGACGAATCCAGAACAAACTTCCGAAGTTGCGAAACATGGAACACATCATGCAAATTCGAAATATTCAGAGGCAACGCCACACGATACGCCACAACACCAACTCGTGCAATAATCTGATACGGACCAATAAAACGAGAAGTCAACTTCTTCGACTTCACGACACGACCCACACCCTAACCGGTGTAACTCTCAAAAACACATGGTCGCCTTCTTAAAACTCAAGATCTTTCCTTATCTTGTCATGATAACTCTTCTGCCTACTCTGAGAAGCTCTCATCTTTTCTCGAATAAACTTCACCTTCTCCGTCGTCTGTCGTACCATCTCCGGCCCAACAACCGACTTCTCACCAGTTTCGTGCCAACACAAAGGTGTTCGACATCTCCGACCATACAAAGCCTCAAATGGCGCCATACCAATACTGAGTGAAAACTATTATTGTAGGTGAACTCAATCAACGCTAAATAACTATCCCAAGAACCACCTTGCTCTAGTACACAAGCACGCAACAAATCCTCCAACGACTGAATCGTCCTCTCGGTTTGACCATCTGTTTGCGGATGGTAAGTCGAACTCAATCTTAGCTTAGAACCCAAAGCCTTTTGCAAACTCTCCCAAAACCTTGAAGTAAATCTAGGATCTCTGTACGATACGATACTCTTAGGAACTCCATGCAACTTCACAACCACACGAACATAAATCTCGGCTAACTTCTCCAAAGGATAACTAATATCAATTGGAACGAAATGAGCAGATTTAGTAAGCCTATCAACAATCACCCAAATAGCATTATGACCTCTTTGCGTATTCGGAAATCCCGTAACAAAATCCATCGATATACTATCCCATTTCCACTCTGGAATATCCAAAGGTTGCATCAATCCACTAGGCTTCTGATGTTCTACCTTAGACTTCTGACACGTCAAACATGCATACACAAACTGAGCTACATCTCTCTTCAATCCATACCACCAAAAGATTTTCTTTAAATCTTGATACATCCTACTCGCTCCCGGATGAATACTTAAGTTACTCCGGTGTCCTTCCTCAAATATCATCCTTTTCAACTCCACATCATCGGGAATACAAATACGACCACGAAATCTCAAAACTCCGAAATCGTCAACCTTGAAATCCTCGTTCTCATTTTTCATCAAATCAACGAACTTTAGATCCAACTTCTGCTTTTCACATACGGTTGCAAGAAAATCATTCGTAATACGAAGCATACCAAATCTCACACTTCTCGGCGTCATTTCACAAACCAAACTCAAATCTCTAAAGTTCTCCAAAAGTTCCCATTCTTTCATCATCAATGTAGACATGTGCAAGGACTTCCGACTTAAGGCATCAGCCACCACATTTGTCTTACCCGGATGATAATTCAAAGCAAAATCATAGTCCTTCAAAAGCTCTAACCACCTCCTTTGCCTCATATTCAATTCCTTCTGATCGAATAAATACTTTAAACTCTTGTGATCACTAAAAACTTCAAATCTTGCACCATAAAGATAATGCCTCCAAATCTTCAAAACAAAAACCACGGCCGCTAATTCCAAATCATGTGTAGGGTAATTCTTTTCATGCACTCTCAACTGTCTCAAAGCATAAGCCACAACTTTTCCATCTTGCATCAACACACCACCCAAACCTGTGAAGGATGTATCACAATAAGCCACAAAAGGTTCCGTAGGATTCGGAAAAATCAAGGTTGGCGTTGTTGTCAATCTTCTCTTTAACTCAATGAAACTCTTTTCACAACCAGCATCCCAAATGAAAGCCTTCCCTTTACAAGTCAATTGCGTTAACGGAAGTGCCAACTTCGAAAATCCTTCAATAAACCTCCGATAATAACCTACCAAACCCAAAAAGCTTTGAATCTCCGTAACCGATCTAGGAGTCTCCCATTTCATTACTGCATCAATCTTGGATGGATTCACACTAATACCATTATCGGAAATAATATGCCCGAGAAAACTCACTTCCGACAACCAAAATTCACACTTTGACAACTTAGCATACAATTTCTTCTCTTTCAAAATTTGTAACACAACCCTCAAATGCTCTTCATGCTCCTCTTGAGACTTATAGTAAACCAAAATGTCTTTGATGAACACAACCACAAAACGATCTAACTGCTCATGAAAAATACGATTCATGTATTCCATAAACACACCCGGTGCATTAGAAACTCCGAATGGCATCACAGAATATTCGCAATGACCATACAGTATCCTAAAAGCCGTCTTTGGAATATCCTCCTCCTTAACTCGAATCTGGTGATAACCTGATCTCAAATCAATCTTGATAAAAACACGCGCTCTAACTAATTGGTCCATCAAATCATCGATTCTTGGAAGCGGATACTTATTCTTAATTGTCGCCTTATTCAACTGCCGATAATAAATACATAACCGCATACTTCCATCCTTCTTCTTTAACAACAATACTGGCGCACCCAAAGGAGAAACACTTGGTGTTACAAACTTCTTATCCAACAAATCATTCAACTGCTCCTTCAGTTCTACCAATTCCGATGCTGACATACGATACTGTGCCATCGAAATCGGTCTAGTACTGGGAATTAGATCAATAGAAAACTCAACTTCTCTTTCCGGCGGTACATCCGTAATCTCCTCCGGAAACACTTTTGGAAAATCACACACCACTAGAAACACATTAAGCTCAAATTTGCTCTCCACAGACAATGATGCAAACAAGCCGAACAACTGAGCTTCGTCCGCTAAAAGTTTCTTCAACTCTTTAGTGGATAGAAAACTCTCACTTTCATCATCTTCCAAAGAAGGAAACCTTACTAACTTGTGATAGCAATCTAAATGAACTCTATTAAATTGCAACCAGTTCATACCCAAGATCACGTCCAAACCTTCCAACGACAAACACATTAAATCCATAATGAAGTCTTTACCATACATGGTCAAAGAACAACTTACACACACCAAAGAAGTAGTTACCAACCCCAAAGCGGGAGTCTCAATAACCATGTCTCCACTCAAAGAAACCATGCACAAACTCAAACGCTCAGCACACTCAAGAGAAATGAACGAATGAGTCGCTCCAGTATCAATAATAGCAACTGAAGGCATATTATTAATAAAACATGTACCTTTAATCAAGCGATCAACATTAGTAGTGTCTGAACCTGCTAATGCAAATACTTTTCCATCCGACTGAGCTTGCTTTGGTTTGGTACACTTGGTACTAATATGACCAACTTCCCCACAATTAAAACACTTTACCACATTCCTTCTACAACCAGAAGTGGCATGTCCAAGACTTCCACAATTAGCACACTTCTCCACAGACTTCCCACATTCAAAAGATTTGTGGCCCATCACGCCACACTTGTATCATTTGACTGCACCAGAACTTCCTCCTCCAGGTCTCCTGTCAAAGTTTCCCTTATACTTGCCCTTATCAACAGGCGTCACATAAGTTCCACTCCTTACTTGTTGCTTGCCTTTCTTCTCACTCAAACTCTTATAATGAATAGATTGAGCCCTACTGTCCTCTTCAAAAATCCTACAACATTCGGTCAAGTCTGAAAATCTTCGTATTCTTTGGTATCCCACTGCTTGCTTTATCTCAAGATGCAAGCCATTCTCATACTTAGAGAACTCTGCTGTAACCGCCGTATAATGAGGATGAAACTGAACTAATTCCACAAACTTAGCCGTGTAGTCCACCACAGACATATTGCCTTGCTTCAGCTCAAGAAATTCCATTTCCTTTTTCCCCTTTACACTCTCAGGATAGTACTTTCTCAAGAATTCGATGCAAAATAAATCCCAGGTTATTTCTTTGTCATCTACCTCAAGAACTTGTCTCATACCGACCCACCAGTCATTGGCCTCTTCTCTCAACATGTGAGCTCCAAGTCTCACCTTGTTTCCTTCAACATATCCCATAACTCTAAATATTCTCTCAATCTCCTTCAACCAGATCTGAGCACCGTCCGGATCAAACCTCCCTTTGAATACTGGCGGCTGATTCTTTCTAAACTCATCATTAGCGTTCGCATTCGGTGCACCTTGCACCGCCCTAGCCATAACCTCCAACGCCGCAACCATAGCATTGTTATTACGACCAGCCATATTCTGATGATTCCCAAAAATAACAACAAGGTTAAACAACCGTTCAACCAACATAACTACAAGACAGACACAACTGACTCAACATTGGCTCTGATACCACTTAATGTAACACCCCCTTTCTATACCCCCAAATAAACAATTAAATCATTTAGGCACTTAATAAAAATTTTCATCAGAGTGTAAATTAACACATGGTATAAAAGAGACACGTCACATTATCCAGGAAATTCAAAACACATACAACACCTGATCATAAAGATATGCAACAAAGGGTAAATCACCACAAAGGAACTTAGTCCTTAAAACCCATATATCAATATTTAGAATAAAAGCGGAAACATCTAAACATTGAATCACTTCATTCATATAAACATTATATACATCAACAGTTTAATTCAAGTCATAAGTCATGTTTACAAAATATTCACCAACAGATACATACACCGATGTATCACAAAAAGAATCAAAACAATTCCTAACTACCCGGTGCTACATATCAGAGCCAACCGACCAAAAAGAATGAAGTCACGCTTCACAAAAGACCTCTAGCAAACCTACTCTGCAATGCCTCATAGAGCATCATAAAACAGCAGAAGGGTGAGAAACATTATCATAACAAACAATGCATATAATTATATATCTATATACACCAACATCGAATACACATAACATATTTCTCAATGCAACTCATCACAATTCAATCATATATACATCGCAACATATATATATATATATATATATATATATATATATATATATATATATATATATATATATATATATATATATATATATATATATATATATATATATATATATATATATATATATATATATATATATATATATATATATATATATATATATATATATATATATATATATATATATATATATATATATATATATATATATATATATATATATATATATATATATATATATATATATATATATATATATATATATATATATAATTCACCAAGCATATCCATCATACATATATTCACCATTCATTCACATACTTCACAATGTATATCTACACAACTAAGCATATTCACCAATCATGCTTCTACCATTCACAACACTTGCACATAAACATTTACACTTATGTTTACTTCAACAATCCACATAAACATACACGATTATGTTCATTACACCAATACATCATATGAAGATGATAATGCAACTTATAGAGACCGACTCACGACTCTATGCCGATGCAAATGCGGTACCGACTCATTCAGCATGTTCAATTGAAGAACCAAATGGAACCATCGCTCGTTACCGAAGTAACTCCCCGTCGGGCCTACGATATTCACCCATCGCTCACACCCCACATGGGCACACGATGTTTCAGGATTGCTCACACCCTACACGGGCACACAATCCGATTGCTCACACCCCACAAGGGCACACAATCGTTCTTCAGATTCTCCATGGAATCAAATATAAACCATCGCTCACACCCCACAAGGGCACATGATCGTTTCTGCAGATCCTCCTAGGGATCAAAAATAAACCATCGCTCACACCCCACAAGGGCACACGAGGTTTCTGTAGATCCTACGTGGGATCAGACACACAAGAATGTAATAATGATGCTTCACATACAAAACGAATCCAAACACTCTTGAAATGCATACATATTCACAAATATATAATCATGCATTCTTCACATTATACAGGTACATACAATTATGCACATTCACATCAATCTCATCATGCATTTTCATTCAATTCAAACAAATGCACAAAATTGCCAAACGGCCACATTTCATACTCCATGATTCACAATATAGGATTCACACCTTACGGCTACCCACAACACAACATAACACAAACTATCCATTCAGATAAGGATTAAACATGATTAAACCAACAATCGACAATTGGAGTGAAAACACAAGAAACAACATGCTACACGCTCGCTACCTTGCTCTCCTAGCGAGCTCCTGGCGAGTGCTCGCTACCTGTTCGCCTAGCGAACAAGCTCGCGAAGGCAAACAGAAGCCACTGACTTGATTCGCTACTTCACTCGCTCAGCGAAGGCCTAGCGAATGCTCGCGACCCCCTTCGCTACCAGCGAAGCACACCAAAACCATTTTGTCCAAGTCTGGGACCGTTCACTACTGGCTCGCCACAGTGAATGCTCGCGACCTGCTCGCCTAGCGAACTTGCTAGCGAGAGTCTGCGAACTCAGAATTCCCCACTGTCCAAAACACCGAAACTCCTCAAAATCCACCCGATTCAATTCCAACTCGTCCCAGTAGCCTTAGCCCAAAATTCCTCGACTAAACTTTACCACTTATCCTCATTTTTAACCGTTAAAACTCGGTTTCTACCGATTAAATTAAATCCAACCTAAAAATGGAAAATGAGCAAAACCCTCTCCAATCTAAAATCAAACCAATAGAAACATACATAATCATACACATCGAAAGAATAATAAAGTTTCACACCCTTACCCGATTAATCGAAGCTTAGAAGTTGATTCTTGACGATTCTAGGTTTTTCTCCTCTTCCTCCTCTTTTCTCTTCTTTCCTTTCTATTTCTTTCTATCTCTTTTCTTTTCTCTCTATTTCCACTTATACTCTTTCTATTCTATTCTCTCAAATAACAACTAATAATCAAGGATTATATAAAACACCCTATAATTAATTCCCAAAACTCTCAGAATAATAATAATTAACATAATATGTACACATAACATATTAATATTCAAATTCCACAAATATAATAATAATCAGTCAAAATAAATCAAAAGACTCAACAAAAACGAGAAATTCAGAATCGGGGCATTACAGTTAACATGTTAGGATTAGAATTCGGTATGTCCGACTAATTTAATTAGAGACCCTCTTATGAGGACCGTTGTAACCGGTGGGACTCCGTAGTTATAATAGGTATGAAATTGCAATGCATGCCATTTTGGTTGAAATTTCTAAGTCTAATTTAAGTAGCTTTGTCGTGAGAGTGAGAGGTTATTTAACATTGTTTCGTCACGAGATTGAGAAGCAAATAAAGGTTTAAGCCGAGATCCGCGAGAGCGTGAGGAGTGAACCTGATAGTAGAAATTAGGCATAAATATCTAAATACAACAAGAGCGCTTTAGATGTTGATTAGGATATTATTGGATTTCAAAGAGTAATTCTTAGTTACCGGGCGAGCGAGAGCAAAATCTTGGGATTAAGAAGTACAACTTAGTGAAGACTGTGAGAGTATGAGGCAGAACCTTTAAGTCAATATATCCTACAGAATAGGCGTGTAGACACAATTAGTACCCTTTATCTACAAGGTCCCTTAGTTGCACGGAAATCATATTTCGGGCTTGTTTTAGTATTATTCTTAGATTTTTGATTTCAACCTCGTAGTTAGTGTTAACTCTTGTTTAACTCAAGCCTTAGCTTTGCACAACAACCTTAGATAACATTAGTTTGATTATCTTTCCCTGTGGGTTCGACAATCTTTTTAAGACTACATGATCAACTGTATGCTTGTAGATTTATCCGTTAGTAACAACCGATCAAGTTTTTGGCACCGTTGACGGGGATAGATTTAGTCAATATTGTGAATCTTTTGTTGCGCAGTATAGACTAAGGCAACTTTTTATTTTTATTATTTTCCTATAATTTTTCGATTGTATGTCAAGCACTCGCTCACAAAGTGAAGTGTTAGAGCAACCAATTGATGAAATCGAGGGCTCTATTAACTTAAGGCGCCAAATAAACAAATTTCATATTGAATATAACTTTCCAGATCCTATCATGCTTTACTCATATTCGGAAACCGAAACCGAACTAGAAAAAATCATGGCCCAAGGACCTCAAACCTGTCCCTTGAAGGATTTCACTGTTCCATCACAAGATGAACCTCATAGCAGCATTGCTTCCCCAGTAATCAATCAAAACAATTTTGAGTTGAAACCTTCGCTGTTACAAGCCGTTCAACAAAATCAATTTTCAGGAAGTCCTACGGATGAACCAAAGTTACATTTATCAGTTTTTGTGCAATATGTCAACACTGTAAAAGTGAATGGTGTCAGTCAAGAAGCAATTAGACTACGTATTTTCCCATTTTCTTTAAGAGATAGAGCTAGAGCTTGGCTCCAGTCTCTACCTTCAAATTCTGTCACGACATGGGACAAATTGAAGAGAGTCTTTCTAACCCAATATTTTCCGCCAAGCAAAACAGCTATGCTGAGAGCCCATATTAATGTATTTAAGCAAAAAGACAACAAATCTCTTTTCGATGCTTGGGAAAGATACAAGGACATGATGAGGATTTGCCCGCATCACAGACTCGAGCAATGGCTGATAATCCATACTTTCTACAATGGTCTGTTGTACAACACCAAAATGAACTTAAGCGTTGCCGCATGTGGTGCTTTAATGGATAAACCATATGAAGAAGTCGTTGAACTCATAGAGAACATGGCTCAAAACCACTTCCAATGGGGAGGAGAACACGCTGATACCGAAAGACCAACTCCGAAAGGCAGAATGCACGAAGTTAACGCCATAAACCGCATAAATGCTAAAGTGGACGCCTTAACTCAAAAGATTGATAGCTTAGCCTTAACACCACCAGTAGCTACCGTAGCTGCAGTTACACCAAGCTGTGAATTATGTGGAATCCCTGGACATACAAATCCTGAATGCCAGTTATTGACTGGTGTTTCTATCGACCAAGTGAACTATGCTCAAGGAAACCCATATTCAAACACTTGTAATCCTGGCTGGAGAAATCACTCAAATTTTTCATATAAAAACAATAATGCTTTGCATCCACTAAGTCCAGCACATGCTATTCCACCTGGTTATCAGAAAGGAGGACAATCAACTCCACAAGTACCTAGAAAGTCAAATCTGGAGATCATGATGGATAACTTCATAAACGCTCAAGTTCAACAAAACAAAGAATTGGCAAATCAAAACGCTCATACGAGCGAATTGATGAAACAAATGATGAGTAAACTTGACGCTATGGCTACTCACAACAAAATGCTAGAAACCCAAATTTCTCAAGTAGCACAACAACAACAACTAACCATAGTAGCCTCGACTGGAGCATTTCCTGGCCAACCTCAACCAAACCCCAAAGGAGATGCTAATGCCGTCACATTGCAAAGTGGAATAGAGTATGACGGACCGGTTGATCCGAGACTCAAAAATCCATCCATGTACCAAAATTCTAAGAAAGGAACTGAGGAGGTAAATGGACCAAAACCAATGATAATAATGATAAAAGTGAAGAGGTCGTAGAGAAAGAAACACCATATGTGCCTCCATCACTGTATAAGCCGCCTGTACCTTACCCTCAAAGGTTAGCCAAAACCAAAAGTGAAGGACAATTCAAGAAATTTGTAGAACTTCTAAAACAGTTGAATGTCATTATACCATTCACAAAAGCTATTACGCAAATGCCTTCATATGCCAATTTTCTCAAAGAGATTTTATCAAATAAGAAAAAGATTGAGGAAAATGAAACAATTACGCTCACCGCTGAGTGTTGCGCTATAATTCAAAATAACATCCCTCCTAAGCTGAAAGATCCAAGTAGTTTTTCAATAACTGGTGTAATAGGAAAGTACGTCATAGATAATGGCCTATGTGACTTAGGATCCAGTGTTAGTCTAATGTCGTTATCCACATGTAAGAAACTCGATTTAGGTGAGCTGAGACCAACTAAGATGTCTTTACAACTTGCGGACCGTTCTATCAAATATCTCGTGAGTATGCTAGAGAATGTGCCAATTTGCATTGGTCAGTTTTACATTCTTACCGATTTTGTGATAATGGACATAAAAGAAGACTCCAACATACCTATTATTTTAGGTAGACCATTCTTAGCTACAGCTGGAGCTATAATTGACATTAAGAAAGGAAAGCTGAAATTTGAAGTTGGTGAAGAAAAAGTTGAATTTATTTTGGCTCAATTCCTAAATGCTCCAGTTATTGACGATTCATGTTGCTTATTAGATGTTATCGATGTATGTGTTAAATAAATAGAGATGCAACCATTCGAATATTGTGATGTGCTTAAAATTCCAGTACCTCCTATATTTGAAGACGATGGTTGGAAAATAGCATTCACAGATGACAATCTAAGAGAATGTCTTGAACTAACACTAGATCCAATTCCTAGTTCAGCGAAACCTGCTATAAAAATAAAAACACTACCCAAAAATATAAGGTATGAATTCCTAGACACCAAACTTGAACGACTAGTTATAGTCAATGCTGACTTAGGACAGATAGAAACTGAAAAGCTGCTACATGTTTTAAGGAAGTATCCGATAACACTGGGTTATAATATCTCATATCTAAAAGGAATAAGCCCATCCATATGCATGCACCGAATTATGCTAGAAGATGATAGTAAAACCTCTAGAGAATATCAGAGAAGGATAAATCCTATCATAAGCGATGTAGTCAAGAAAGAGGTGTAAAAAGTTGTTAGAAGCAGGAATTATATACCCGATATTAGATAGCAACTAGGTCAGTCCAATACATGCAGTACCAAAGAAGGGAGGTATCACAGTTGTTAGTAATGAGAAAGGGTGAATCCGTTGCGAAACGTGTTCATACTGGATCGAGGATGTGCATAGACTATAGAAAGATGAACAAAGCCACCCGCAAATATCATTTTCCCTTGCCATTTATAGATCAAATGCTTGAACGATTGGCTAAACACTCTTATTTCTACTATTTAGATGGATACTCAGGATTCTTCCAAATTCCTATTCATCCTGACGACAAAGAAAAGATAACTTTTACTTGTTCTTATGGTACATTTGCCTATCGTTGAATGCCTTTTGGATTATGTAATGCTCCCGCAACATTCCAGAGATGTATGATGTCAATCTTTGCTGACTTTATAGACAATATGATGGAATTATTTATGGATGATTTCTCTATTTGTGGGCGAAGTTTCGAAGGATGTTTATTGAACCTATAATTGGTACTTGAGCGATGCATTAAAGTCAATCTTGTGCTGAATTGGGAAAAATGCCATTTCATGGTCCGAGAAGGAATTGTACTTGGACATATTGTATCTGATCGAGGAATTGAAGTAGATAAAGAAAAAATAGAATTAATAGAAAGTCTTCAACCTCCAAAAACTGTTAGAGAAATTCGTAGTTTTCTTGGACATGCCAGTTTATACCGACGATTCATTAAAGATTTCTCTAAGATTACCAAACCACTAACTGGCTTTATTAATGAAAGATGCCGAATTTATTTTTGATGAGGATTATTTGTAAGCCTTTGAACTCCTTACAAATGTTCTGATTACTGCACCTATTATGCAAGCACCTAATTGGAATGAACCGTTTGAAATAATGTGTGATGCTAGTGATTTTGCCGTTGGCGCTGTTTTAGGACAAAGAAAGGATAAAAAGCATCATGCTATTTACTGCACAAGTAGAACCTTAGACAGTGCATAATTGAATTATGTAGCCACAGAAAAAGAGCTCTTAGCTGTTGTGTTCGCTTCAGACAAATTTCATTCTTACTTAGTAGGAGCAAAAATAATTGTCTATACCGATCACGCTGCAATTAGGTATCTGTTGAGAAAAAAGGTTTCTAAACTTAAACTTTTAAGATGGATCCTGCTTTTGCAAGAGTTCAATTTAGAAATTAAAGATAAGAAAGGAATCGATAATGTAGTAGCAGATCATCTTTCTAGAATCGAAGGTCTAGAACCCAAACAAGTTCCCATCAATGATGATTTTCCTTATGATAGACTTGTAGCCCAGTTGGAAAATGGAAGCGAAACGCAAAAATGTTCTTTGAATTTTTATGACGCAATATCTAATGAAATTGTGGAATCAATACATAATGAAGCCACACTGCCTTAGTATGCTGACTTTGTCAACTACTTAGTAGTTGGAGTGCTCCCACCGGACTTAACTTACCAACAAAAGAAAAAAACTCTTTCACGATCTTAAACATTACTATTGGGATGAGCCCTTGCTTTTCAAGATAGGCGCCGATGGAATTTTCCGTCGATGTGTCCCTGAATCTAAAGTTAACGACATCACATCTCATTGTCATGATGCACCCTATGGTGGGCATGCCAGCACTTCTAAGACTTGTGCGAAAATTCTGCAATATGGTATATTCTGGCCTAACCTTTGGAAGGACGTCCATATTGCTGTTTGAACTGTGATCGGTGCCAACGCACTGGTAATGTCTCTAGACGCGATGAGATGCCACAAAAGAGTATCTTGGAAGTAGAAGTCTTTGATGTGTGGGGTATAGATTTCATGGGCCCTTTTCCATCTTCTTTTGGAAATAAATATATACTCGTTGCAGTCAATCATGTATCAAAATGGATTCAGGCGATAGTTTCTCCTACCAACGATGCTCGGGTAGTTATACAGCTTTTCAAGAATATCATTTTTCCTAAATTTGGAGTGGCGAGAATTGTTATAAGTGGCGGAGGATCCCATTTTATTTTGAATATCTTTGGAAAATTATTGCTAAAATACGGAGTCCGACACCGAGTAGCAACACCTTATCACCCTCAAACAAGCGGACAAGTTGAAGTCTCAAATAGAGAGATTAATCAAATACTTGAGAAAATCGTCGCAACCTCTAGAAAAGATTGATCTACTAAACTTCATGAAGCTCTGTGGGCTTACATGATAGCCTACAAAACCCCTATAGGAACTACTCCATTTAAACTAGTTTATGGTAAATCATGTCACCTGCCTGTAGAACTAGAGCATAAGGCTTATTGGGCCATAACGACCCTAAACACGAACTACATAGCAGCAGGCGAGAAGAGAATTTTGGATATCCATGAACTAGAGGAACTAAGACTTGACGCTTATGAAAATGCCCGAATCTATAAAGAAAGAACCAAAAAGTGGCATGATAAAAGGATAGCAAGGAGATAATTCAATGAAGGAGACATAGTTCTTCATTTCAACTCTCGACTTAAGCTTTTTCTAGGAAAGTTACGTTCCAGATGGTCTGGTCCTTTTGAAGTTGTTAGAGTTCTAAAAAGTGGAGCAGTAGAAATTAGAGGAAAGTCGAATGAAACATTCATTGTGAATGGACAAAGACTCAAGCATTACCACTCAGTAGAGAATAAGAAGTTCGCCACTAGTTATAAATTGGGAGAGCTTCCCGCTCCTACAAATGGATGATATCTCTGTAGGTTTCAATGTCGAGTTTCCGACATTAAACATAGCGCTCCGTGGGAGGCAACCCACGATCCTTAGCTCTTACTATTTTTATTACTAGCTTAGATCTTGCATTCACTTTAATGTAATTTTCATTGAATATTCGTTATTATATACTTATTAAATTATTATAATTATTATTACCACTATTGTTATTATTAGTATTATTATTATTACTTATGTTATTTATACTAACTTACGTTTACAGTATAATTTTTCTAATAGTAAATTATTTTCAAATTTCAGGATAACTGTCCTTAGGATAACGAATATGCAGCCATTTGAGAATCATGTTGTCATCTTTAGGAATGATGTCCAGAGACGTCGCTTTGAGGCTCTTTCTCAGAGGGACTTTATTGTGTCCATCTACCCTAATGACTCTGCCGTGACCGCCCTTAACAATTAGGATAGTGTTATCTATCTACTTAATTAGATAGGATGGACCAATTTTGCCATCACTAAGAAATTCAACACCTACCATAATCTGACCTTGGAGTTCCTTAGCTCCCTTTATTATGATCCCACTCGTGGATACAAGTTCGGCCATGGATTGGCTACTTTCAGGTTGTTCGGAAACAAGTATCGCTTCACTCATCATGATATGGCTGACTTATTAGGATTTCCTAATGGACCAGATGCTGTCACTAAGACTCTTGAAGACGCTTTCACTAGTTGCGACCTCGATCTATTCTAGGGTATTATTACTGGTAATTACCATCCCGAGCCTAATGGTATGTTCTCTAAGATCATCCATAATCCCGGAGTCAGATACTTCCATAATATTATTGCTCACACCCTTTTCGGAAAGGAAGAGAATGTTACTGTTGTTTCTAGAGATGAGCTTTACATCATGCTTTGTGCTTCTCAAGGGAAGCCAGTCAATGCTGCCCCGTTCATGCTAGCCAACTTCATTAGGCTTTCCCAAGATTCCTTTGATCCTATTATCATAGGAGGTTTGGTCACAATGATCGCATATGTTATTAGAATGCGGTATCATTTGAACCGTACTCATGTTTTTGATGGCATTCGCTCCATGGACATCAACTTCTACTTTAATCGTGGAATTATTGCAAACCTTGGCCCGGTTGAGTTTGAATTGTTAATTGATAATGCTGTTGTTCATGCTTTCACCTTGCTAAACCATGAAAGGACTAGTGTTCATAATAAGGAAAACTGGTTGTATGACTTGGAAGTCCTGAATGAGACCTTGACTTCCCTCGACTCTCCTCAGACATACGAGAATATGGATACTAACATGTCTGATGGTGCTACTTATGGTTCTGCAGTCCATCCAATTAATCCGCCTATCTCTATAGCCACTGCTATCCACCCCCTTCAGTTCGAGGTAGGCTTTGTGAGTGATGCGATAAATTCTTTGAGAGTGGACTTCATAGGACTCATAGATGTTATGCATGAGGAGTTGGACCATCTGTTCCAAATTGTCTACTTAGTTAGGAGCCGCTACGGATAATTCCAAAGCCGCACTTAATTTCCCTTGCTTCTTAAGATAGTTTTCTTCATTTGTATAAGTTTTTCCCTTTCCCGTATTGTCTGTACGGTTTTTTCTCATTCCAATGTTGCACCATCGGAATGCCTACAATGAACTATTTCATGTACTATTGTTGCATCCCAAAATTTTCCCTAGGAGTTGTTGTCTCATCTCGTATTTCATTACATTTTTACAGTGCATTTTTACTAACCGCTGACAGGTTTGTGTAGTTGTTTGGTTTTTGAAGGAAACGTCGCATGGGCTCACTCTTTAATTCATGAAGGGTAAAAGGGTCATTTGGTTGCAGTTGGCAGTCAATTTGTGAATTTTGAGTTGTAGTCGGGACATCAGAGCCGTTGGATATTGTTGACGTGAGTCGGGGCCGAGGTTAATCATATACGTTTTGTTCATTTGAATTGCCGGAAGGTTTAATTGGAAGTTCTCTTGAAGACGGGATCAATCAGACAAATTGGAGGAATTAGGAATTAATAAAAAATAGAATTTCATTGTCATTTCTCATTTCATTTTAGTCATATGGCATTTATCTTATTTGCATTTCATGTTAAACCACTTTTATTGTATTTCATTTTTTGTATCATTTATTACATTTTTAAATATTTTTCCATGTATTAATATTTTCGTTTCATTTTAATTTTAATTTTTCATTTTTGGTTGCATATCATAAACAAATAGATAAATAAATAAAATTAAAGAAGTTTTATTTAATAATAATTGTTCTTTACAAAATAATTATAAAATTACATTTTTGCATAAAATAATAAAATTCCTATGTCTTACAATTTTTCCCGACTCTTCCGATTAATGTTTCGAACCTGCAAGATAGTCAAAGCAAACACAATTTTATTGCTAAGTGTTATCCGACATCCTCAGAATAATATCATCATTGGATGTGTCGGGAGGGCAACGAATTACTCCGAAGCCGGCTCCCGACTTTGTTTTGCAACCATCGGCCAAAATCAAGTAATTCATGTTCTTACTTTACTAGGCTACCAGAGAGAGAGAGAGATAAAGTGCTTTTGAAAAAGCTGGTTTGCCAAGAAAAGTGCTTATTAGAAAAGCACTTATTGAAAAAATGATTTTTCCAGAAAAATGTTTTGCCAAACATGGCCTTAACATTTTTTCCAGGAAATTCTCATGTTCAACGGATCAAACCCTTTTCCAAGAGAAAGAAAATGCATGCAGATAGGAATAGTCAAGCCAATATTTTCGGCCAAAGTAATGGCAACAAAACCGCACCAGCTTAGTCAATCACGGATATTTTGCAGCAAACCATCAGTTTCAAACGAAATTAAAACAAGATTATCAGAAGTAACATAAAAAGCAATTCGCAGATCCAAACCTGAAAAAAGTCAAGTCAAAACAAAAAAGCACAAAGATCGGAAGGTCTTCAACCAAATCCAGCCCACAATCTAAGAATAAACATATAAGTTCATCATAAGATTCAGAGGATGAGACCCTAAGGTGAAAACGACAACAAAAATCCGGATTCAGAATCCCTTAAGGGTTCATCATAATCCCCAAACAAACGAAAAAGCGGCAACCAAAAAGTGACGGTTCAGAGAAGCGTTTAGCTTCCACATCATTACCGTTCTAGGATCGGAAAGAAGAAATATTAGAGGAGAACCCAAAACGAACCCAGACGGAGCTGCGAACCCAGATTCAGAAGATCTTCCAATCGAAGATCACCATCATCATCGACATCCCTCTTTAACGGCCATCAACTGCTTCAAACCTCCCACGAAGGTAAAGGTGATTCGTTGTTGCCAGTAACAGAGTTTTCTTTCTTTCCTTGCAGGTTCATAAAAAAATAAGGAGGAAGCTAAGAAGCCATTGATGGAGGTACCGAAAGCAAACGAGCAACAATGGAGGGTAAACCGTCTGCGGCGGCGCAAATAATGAGAAAAGAGAAAAAAGCATCTCAGATAGGCATGCAAAGATAGGAAAAGATGGAAGTTTCAGATGGACATCAATGGCTGCTGTGGTGCTTTTGAAGAGGAAGAGGGGATTTGAGTTAGAGAAAAAGCCCTAAAAGAAAATGAAGGGCAACAGTTGGTCGCCCCTCCCTTTTAGTTGTTCCTATTTTGGTTTGTATTTATTTTTTTTATTTTGTTTGTTTCTTAGCTTAAAATAAAAAGAAAATTTAAAATCATTTAAAATTAAAAAAATCATTATCTTAATTAATTAAAATTTGTAATAAATTTGGTGCCACAATCCTTAAAAGCATTTTTTTAACATTAAAACCCTTGTTAAAAATAGAAAAACATTTTTTTTCACTTTAAATCCATTTTCAAAATTAAAAACCTCTTTTTTTTAACCTAAAAAAAAAGATACATCTTTTATTAACATTAAAACGGTTTTTTATGACAATTAAAACATGTTTCTTCATAAAAACATTAAAACTAAAAATATTTTTTAATTAAATTAAAACAAAATTTTTAGAGTAGAGATGTTAAGATTAAAATAGTTTCTCCTTTAAAACAGAAAAACCATTTATTTCTTCTTCTTTAAATAAAAATTTAAAAATAAAACTCTTGATGTGGCCATTTCAATTTCTGTCTAACCCTCGTCATCTTGTTCATGTCAGTTTACCATTATTTCATTTGTTCATGTTGTCTTTGTTTCAAATTGTAATTATGCGAGGTTATCGTCGCAATTATTTATTCTTGCATTTTTGGGATTTGTAATATATACGAGTGATCGTCGCGATGATTTTGCTTTACTACTTTCTTTACTTTCGTACTTTAATGTCTGCCATGTAATAATTCATCATCTGTATACCTTCCGAAGGATTAGGTCTAATAGTTTGACCGCCGAGTCAATAACCCTAATCTTTGACCATTTCAAAATCCTGATCGCCTAGGTGTCTCGCCGTGGACGAAAATGCCCTTTACCCTAGCATTAGGTCAAAGAGTCGTCGTACTCTGTTTTAGGATTTTCCGCCGTGGAACGTTTAGTTTACCCTAATTTCAATTAACATTTCAACCTAGAAATAGGAGTCTCCGCACTCCATGTAAGCATTTCCTTAAGAAATACTTACTTCCCCATTGAAACCTTGACCATAGTCAAGAAGTTTCTAACCTCCCTTTCGAGGGAAACTATGATTACTCTAATTCCATTCCCTACCCAGGATACGTAGGCACAAGATGAGAATCTTGCCGAGTAACTTAGGACTAACCGTTAGGTCTTTCTGTCACTCTTAACCCTTTGCAATATACCCTCAAGCGAATAATTAAAGCAAATAGTAAACAATAAGCAAAAGGTTCCTGTAGAGTACTACATAAGTTTAGGGTGCTAGTACCTTCCCTAAGCTTAACTAACCCCTTACCTAGATCTCTCCCCGCATTATTTTACAATGCAAAATTAGGTTTTCCCTCTTTTGACCTTTTCCTTCAGATAAATCTAAGAGCGGTTGTGAACTAAAGATGCGATTCAAATTAATTAATAATTTGATATCATATTCTAACTGCAACAGAAAATGGCGACTTCACTGGGGATTGTCATAACTTTGAAGGGTTACCCCTATTTTGTTTTGTTCTTACTATTTAGTTTATTATTTGATTGTTGTATATATATTCATATTGTACCTTGCTTGGGGTATCTTTATTGTGAGATAAGTCCTACACCCGGACTTGAGTGACACTATTATAGGAAGGTGATATATTCAACGAGGCTTTTAGGGAGTGAGTCCCGACCAAGCTGACTTGAAAATCACCGCTCAGTTGAGACCCTTTCGAAAATGGTTCGGTTGAACGAGTAATCGTGAAAACTTTTACTATTGTCGATTGGAGTCTGTGATACTGGGGACCGTAGTACCTTAACACCACTTTGGCCTTATCTAGGACGTAGTGCAGGGACTATGAGGGAGTAATCTCAAAATAGTTGCTACGCGATACCACACTCAAAAGAGGTTCTCTTAAGAATATTATTAACCACTGAGTCAGTAGAGAAATTGATAATATCTGAAAGATGGACTGATGACTTTGGGTACCTCTTTAGAAGCCTTGTTCTGCAGGTACAACTAACCTATAGTACATACCTTTTGGGAAGGATAGACCTTGACTCCACTCATTATACCTTTAACCTAGGACTTTTGTTGTTTGTGTGTATTTGTGCATGGCATTCATAAAACATCATTCCTAGTTTCAAGGAGTTAAACAGTCCTTTGCGAATTCAAAAGTTCTACATTTCAAAGTTTAAAACCTTTCCCTAACTTTCCTAAAATGGGAATATTTGCAATCGACCGTTGAAGTTTTTGAAACTATTGCATTGCATTAACATCATGTCTTGCATTGCATCCCCCCCCCCCCCCCCCCCGTTTCTCATGTCCAGTTGTCTTTATCTTCCAGTGTCCCTTTGAGTCGTCAAGTTGATTCCTCGACACAGATATCAGACCAGAGCTAACTATAGACGCCTGATGTCAGAACAAGAGGAACATAATGCGAAAGTTCGAATGGAGATCGATGAGTTAAAAGAAGGCATGACCAGGCTTACCGAGATGCTTCAAGTACTGATTTCCAAAGGAGAGCCAGCTCAGAGGACCGTCACTCAGGAAGTTTCAAGTGTTGATCCACCTCCTGTTCAAATGCCACCATCTACTTGGCCAAAGTTTGGTTTACCTCCTAACTACTCTCCACCTCTTGCATCTACTGCTATGATTGGTCAGACTGTCAGACCGGTTTTTCAAGCTCCCAGATTTGTGTTCTATATTGTTGCCCAGACTGTCCAAGCTCCTTTCTTTGACTACAATGCCGCCAGTGCATCAAAAGTGAAGTTTCAGTCCGACTTCATCAGACTATCTTCTTAAATGCCAATGTTTTAATCACTAGGCCATGTTTCTCGTTGTTTGTACTTTCCTTATTTTTATATTAGTTGTTTGCCTTCAAATTATGTTTGTACTTTCATACCAATGAAATGAGCATTACAACTTTTGATTCCAATTCATTTTATACTTTATCTTTCAAACATTTACTCCTTGTCCAAGTTTGTGATTATGCAAAGATTAGAGGGAGGATGACAAAAACGTTATACCCATAATTGCTGCCAGTATGCTTTCAATCAAACTTTGTTGACGATGTAAGGCATTGTTTCAACTTCCAAACACTGGAGAAATAAGGAAGTTATCCCCTTGTCACCCCCTTCGAGCCTAGAAGTTGAAGTTTCTTTCTTTACAATAAAACCGCAATCTTAACATGGGGCATGGTTAGTTCTCAGTTAACTTGGTTGTGTGTTCCCGCAATACACCTTTCATATAAAGGTTGCTTTCACAAATTTTCCTTCGCACACAGCAAGCAAGTGTCGAAGATGTTTTCCAAGTCAAAAGCCGACGATGGTTCTCCGTAATCATTAAAGTCCAACAATCACTTTTTTGCAAAAAAATAAAATAAAACAAACCCGCTAAGTCCAAACCTATGAAGGAGACTTAGGAAAAACTGGGGCATCCCGCTGACTGTAATCTTCACAAGAAACAACCCAGGCAAAAGTTAGGGATAATTAAAAGAGGAGATCTTTAAATCCTTACCCTGAAAATCCTCGATGTCAGAACAACAAATGTTATAGGGAAGTAGTGGCTACCTTGTCATAGGTCCTTGATTTCTGAACTATCATTGCTACCAACAGTGCAATTCCTACCTATAGGAACCTGAATGCATCATATGAGGTAACTGAGCGTAGGACTGAAGATTATCACGTAGATGGGGTGGGTACAAATAAATTTTAAGCCTTTATCCTTTGTTTCATAAACCGTGAACCAAGCCACGTTACAACCCTCAAAAGACCTAATTGAAGCAAGGTTATTTTGAAGGCATACCACAACAAGGTTGCGTAAGCTGAATCCAAAAGATCTTTGCGAATCATTTATTTTGGCAGTACACCTTTATTTTAAACTTTGAGCATCCTGAACTGCCACGTTCTGACCGATGACTCATTTATTTTTCATCGTTCAAAAATGATTTTGATTTCAAAAGTTGCATGAACTTTGCATTACCATGTTCGTATGAATATTTTCGTTTGCAAACTGGCTTTCCTCTAAGGAATTTTCAAACATCGAGAAACTTGGTCAAGCGTTCCTATCAGGGGCAAGGTCTTCTCAGAGTTGGTTTATCCAAAAGATTTTTCAAGACTTAGACTAGGGCAAGCCTCCAAGGGCGCAGTTAAGCAGTCATCTACAAAATCAGAAAAGCTGAAGTATTTACCAGTTCAGTCTACAGACAGTTTAATCGAGGGAAGTTTACTTGAAGAATCCCCAGGCAGCTATCTTTCCTTCCTACAAGGATCATCAACTTGGCATAGTTTATCATTATGGCAGAGATGTGCTCAGCAATAGCATCTCTGGTCCCCAAGCAGAATAACATTGATCTCCGTGTTGAGGAATCAATTCTCCAATCTTGTCATCTTACCACAAGAGTCGAGCCTTGTCGTCGGCATCTGCATTTGCATTTGATCATACATCATTTGCACAATTCATATACATATTCATATCATGAGCGTTTCATCCTCATTTTCATTTCTCCCGAGGTCGTGTTTTACCCATGTCTTACCTTGTGGTCGAAGTCCAACTTACTTGGCACTTACCAAATAGATTTTGTGTCGTGTCTATCTGATGTTCTTCCAAATATGACTTTTTTTATCCAATTGCTCTTCCAGATATGTCTTTTCCTTTTACGTCTGATACTCTTCTCATATATTGTGTTTATACATGTCATTCAAAGCCATTATTGGATGTCTGGTACCCTTATTTTAATTTCTCTTTCTGATGGTTTTCCATATTGAGTCTCTTTGTTCTGATGTTCTTCCAAAACTTCTTTGTTATGTATCTGATAGTTTTCTAGATATTTTCCTTTGATTATGATGGTTTTCCAGAATCTTATCCGATGGTTTTCTAGATTTATTCCTCTTTTTGATGGTTTTCCAGACTGAGTCTTAGTTCTGATGTTCTTCCAAAACTTATCTAATGGTTTTCCAGATATTCTTTTGCGATTCTGACGGTTTTCTAGAATCTTATCATATGGTTTTCTGGATAAATTCCTCCTTCTGATGGTTTTCCCGATCGAGTCTTTGTTCTGATGTTCTTCCAGAACTTTATCTGACGGTTTTCCAGATACCCCTGTAATTCTGATGGTTTTCTGGATTTATTTATCCGTTAATTCTGATGGTTTTCCAGAATCTTATCTGATGTTTTTCTGGATCTGTTCTCTTTCTGAGGTTTTTCCAGACTGAGTTTTTGTTCTGACGTTCTTCTAGAACTCCTTTGTTGCTTATCTGATGTTCTTCCAGATATGTCTTCAACTTGTCACGTACCTTTATTGTTGTCTTAAATGCGTCGGATGTACTTTCAGAGACCTTATCGTCATTTCATATCTTATAGATGCTATCCTTTTGTTCTTTGTCCCAGAGTTTATTCAATGGTTTTCCGAGTATCTCTGGTGTGTTTCAGAGTTTATTCGATGTTCTTCCGGATGTCCCTGAAATTTGTTTCTTTGTCCCAGAGTTTATTCGATGGTTTTCCAAATATCTCTGGTGTGTTTCAGAGTTCATTCGATGTTCTTCTGGATGTCCCTGAAATTTGTTTCTTTTTCCCAGAGTTTAATCAATGTGTTTCCGAGTATCTCTGGTGTGTATCAGAGTTCATTCAATGTTCTTCCGGATGTTTCTGATGTTTGTTTCTCCTTGTATATTTTCCGACGATTCCCTGAAGATCTCGCTCGATCTCTTCGTTTAAAGGAATATCCCGGAAATTCAGCACTTGTCATTTTACTTGATCCTACCGCCGTGTGGATCCTGTGTCACTGTTTCATCTTAAAGTGACAACTAGTCGTGCTTGCACCGGTTGATCTGTCACTCTAAAATTCCCCAGTGCGTCGTGTTCCACCAGTGCGTTATGTTCCCCAGTGTGTGTCTGTCACGTCTGTCCCCTGTGTCCCGTTTCATTTTCATCCTTGTATTTATAATTCCATCATACGCATCATATTAACGTCATGACATTGTTAGCATTATATTACGTTTCGTTTTGTCCATAACATTGCATAGCGTTGCGTCTAAGGGCAAAATTTTCAGTTATCTGTATTTAAATCCCTCCACCGTGATTCCTCGAGTCGCTGTCACTCGTATCATCTGGTGAAGCTATTTAAATATGGGCATCTGTTGCACTCCAAATTTTGCCCTAGGAGTTGTTGTCTCATCTCGTATTTCATTACATTTTTACAGTGCAGTTTTACTAACCGCTGACAGGTTTGTGTAGTTGTTAGGTTTTTGCAGGAAAAGTCGCATGAGCGCACTCTTTAATTCATGAAGGGTAAAAGGGTCATTTGGTTGCAGTTGGCGGTCAATTTGTGATTTTTGAGTTGTAGTCGGGACATCAGAGCCGTTGGATATTGTTGACGTGAGTCGGGGCCGAGGTTAATCGAATAAGTTTTGTTCATTTGAATTGCTGAAAGGTTTAATTGGAAGTTCTCTTGAAGACGGGATTAATCGGACAAATTGGAGGAATTAGGAATTAATAAAAAATAGAATTTCATTGTCATTTCTCATTTCATTTTAATCATATGGCATTTATCTTATTTGCATTTCATGTTAAACCACTTTTATTGCATTTCATTTTTTTTTATCATTTATTACATTTTTAAATATTTTTCCATGTTTAATATTTTTGTTTCATTTTTAATTTTTAATTTTTGGTTGCATATAAAAAACAAATAGATAAATAAACAAAATTAAAGAAGTTTTATTTAATAATAATTTTTCTTTACAAAATAATTATAAAATTACATTTTTGCATAAAATAATAAAATTCCTAAGTCTTCCAATTTTTCCCGACTCTTCCGATTAATGTTTTGAACATGCAAGATGGTCAAAGCAAACACAATTTTATCAGTTAGTGTTATCCGACATCCTCAGAATAATATCATCATTGGATGTGTCGGGAGGGCAACAGATTACCCCGAAGCCGGCTCCCGACTTTGTTTCGCAACCATCGACTAAAATCAAGTAATTCCTGTTCTTATTTTACGAGGCTACCAGAGAGAGATAAAAGTGCTTTTGAAAAAGCTGGTTTTCCAAGAAAAGTGCTTATTAGAAAAATACTTATTCGAAAAATGATTTTTCCAGAAAAATATTTTGCCAAACATGGCCTTAACATTTTTTCCAGGAATTTCTCATGTTCAACGGATCAAACCCTTTTCCAAGAGAAAGAAAATGCATGCGGATAGGAATAGTCAAGCCAATATTTTCTGCCAAAGTAATGGCAACAAAACTGCACCAGCTTAGTCAATCACGGATATTTCGCAGCAAACAATCGGTTTCAAACGGAATTAAAACAAGATTATCAGAAGTAACATAAAAAGCAATTCGCAGATCCAAACCTGAAAAAACTCAAGTCAAAATGGAAAAGCACAAAGATCGGAAGGTCTTCAACCAAATCTAACCCATAATCTAAGAAAAAACATATAAGTTCATTATAAGATTCAGAGGAGGAGACCCTAAGGTGAAAACCGCGACAAAAATCTGGATTCACAATCCCTTAAGGGTTCATCATAATCCCAAAATAAACGAAAAAGCGGCAACCCAAAAGTGACAGTTCAGAGAAGCGTTTAGCTTCCACATCATTACCGTCCTAGGATCGGAAAGAAGAAAGATTAGAGGAGAACCCAAAACGAACCCAGACGGAGCCGCGGACCCAGATTCAGAAGATCTTCCAATCGAAGATCACCATCATCATCGGCATCCCTCTTTAACGGCCATCAACTGCTTCAAACTTCCCACGAAGGTAAAGGTGATCCGTTGTTTCCAGTAACACAGTTTTCTTTGTTTCCTTGCAGGTTCATAAAAAAAAGGATGAGGAAGCTAAGAAGCCACTAATGGAGGTACCAAACGCAAACGAGCAACAATGGAGTGTAAATCGTCCACAGCGGCGCAAATGATGAGAAAAGAGAAAAAAAGCATCTCAGATAGGCATGCAAAGACAGGAAAAGATGGATATCAATGGCCGCCGTGGTGCTTTTGAAGAGGAAGAGGGGATTTGAGTTAGAGAAAAAGCCCTAAAAGCAAATGAAGGGCAACAGTTGGTCGCCCCCTCCCTTTTAGTTGTTTCTATTTTGTTTTGTATTTATTTTTTTATTTAGTTTGTTTCTTAGCTTAAAATAAAAAGAAAATTTAAAATCATTTAAAAATAAAAAAATCGTGATCTTAATTAGTTAAAATTTGTAATAAATTTGGTGCCACAATCCTTAAAAGCATTTTTTTTAACATTAAAACCCTTGTTAAAAATAGAAAAACATTTTTTTAAACTTTAAATCCATTTTCAAAATTAAAAACCTCTTTTTTTAACCTAAAAAAAAAAGAGACATCTTTTATTAACATTAAAACAGTTTTTTATGACAATTAAAACATGTTTCTTCATAAAAACATTAAAACTAAAAACATTTTTTAATTAAATTAAAACAAAATTTTTAGAGTAGAGATGTTATGATTAAAATAGTTTCTCCTTTAAAACGCAAAAACCATTTTTTTTTCTTCTTCTTTAAATAAAAATTTAAAAATAAAACTCTTGATATTGCCGTTTCAATTTCTGTCTAACCCTCGTCATCTTGTTCATGTCAGTTTACCAATATTTCATTTGTTCATGCTGTCTTTGTTTCAAATTATAATTATGCGAGGTTATCGTCGCAATTATTTATTCTTGCATTTTTGGGATTTGTAATATATCCGAGTGATCGTCGCGATGCTTTTGCTTTACTTCTTTCTTTACTTTGGTACTTTAATTCCTGCCATGTAATAATTCATCATCTATATACCTTCCGAAGGATTAGGTCTAATAGTTTGACCGCCGAGTCAATAACCCTAATCTTTGAACATTTCAAAACCCTAATTTCCTAGATGTCCCGTCGTGGACGAAATGCCCTTTACCCTAGCATTAGGTCAAAGAGTCGCCGTACTCTGTTTTAGGATTTCCCGCCGTGGAACGTTTAGTTTACCCTAATTTCAATTAACATTTCAACCTAGAAATAGGAGTCTCCGCACTCCACGTAAGCGTTTCCTTAAGAAATGCTTATTTCCCCATTGAAACCTTGACCATAGTCATGAAGTTTCTATCCTCCCTTTCGAGGGGAACTACGATTACTATGATTCCATTCCCTACCCAGGATACGTAGGCACAAGATGCGAATCTTGCCGAGTAACTTAGGACTAACCCTTAGGTCTTTCTCTCACTCTTAACCTTTATCAATATACCCTCAAGCGAATAATTAAAGCAAATAATAAACAATAAACAAAAGGTTCCTATAGAGTACTACAGAAGTTTAGGGTGCTAGTACCTTCCCTAAGCTTAACTAACCCCTTACCTAGATCTCTCCCCATATTGTTTTACAATGCAAAATTAGGTTTTCCCTCTTTTGACCTTTTCCTTCGGATAAATCAAAGAGCGGTTGTGAACTAAGATGCGATTCAAATTAATTAATAATTTGATATCATATTCTAACCGCAACAACTGTACTTTGATTCAATGCAAATTTCCCTTTAATTTGGTGTTTTTTTTTATCTTTTAATGTTTTAGAAATTTCCCTTAGTTTCTTTTAAAGAAAAAGAAAAAAATTCGAGAAAAAAATTGATCATTCTGAGCTTCTGGCTAAAATTCTCATTTTTTGCCTCATGGCGTTCGCCATAAGGTTAAAACTCGAGTTTTCGCTCATTGAAGCACATGGCGCTCGCCATATGCCTTATGGCGTTCGCCATGACGCTCTGCAGATAGAACCCGCGCGAATTCAAATTTCAGGTGTGTTTTCCCCATAAAAACCTCCTTTAATAATTTATTTTCAACTTTCTTGAACCCCAACCACCCTAATAACTTCTCATTAACTTACCTTAACCTCCAACCATCCATATTCTTCCTATTTTCATCTATTTAAACCCTTAAACATTCCATTTTCTATCATCATCACCATAACATCATCTTTCCATCTAAACCCATCGTCAAAATCTTCAACTCATTGCAGCAATGCCTCAAAGAGTCGCTTCGGTGATTGACTACATGGGCATTGTTTTCCCTGATGGGAGTATCGGAGAAACCCATCCAATCAACTTTCACAGACTCTGCAAGAGGCCCGTTCTAGCGACGCGGTACCCTGATCCTGAGGTTGTGCATGATCTGGGCCTTTCTGATAGCATCGCCTGGATGCTCAATAACTTAGGTATGCCTCAATTCTAGATGGAAAGATGACATATGAGTTTTTGAGTTCGCTCAGTTATCTTACTGACCATTCCCGTATTTTTGGCACCATTTATTTTAGGATGTTGAACGTAGATTATTCCCTCACCCAAGAGCAAGTAGGTGATATTTTTGGATTTCCTAGCAGTGAGGTGTTCTTCACTCAAGCACCCCTAGAGAGTGAGTGGGAGGCCGATGCTTTTAACTTCTGGTATCAAATCACTAACACCCACACCACCACTTGGGAAGACCTGAAGGCTACCACCATCAAAAACCCAGCCATTAGATACCTTCACCGTTTCTATCTTCCATCCTCTTTGGCCGAGAGAACACTGGAAATGTGAATTCCAAATATTTATTCTTTATCTATTGTTCCCTCTCCCAAGCTAAAGTGAATCCGACACTGTTTCTCTTAACATACATGCTTTATGCCGGAAATAGAAATAGTGGCCCTATTTGTGTCAGAGGAATTATAACTACCATAGCTTTCTCATTAAAATTACACACTGAGTTAGAGACTCTTGAGAGCATGCCTTGCCTTTTTCCTGATTTAGACTATTTTCGTTCTATGCGGCTTGTAAAGTTCTTGCCCAATGGCAAGTTTCATCTGATGGTTCACACCAGAGAGGTTAGAGGTGTCACATTGCCCTACTCTGAGCGCATTAATGTGCGCGTTAGTACTAACTGGATATTTGATCTTGACGCACCCAATTTAGAGGAGGAGAGAGATAATAGGCATTATGTCATGGGACACACTGCTCCACAGACTATGACACGCCCCCGTGCTTCTGATGCACTCGGACCTAGTACTCGCGCACACACTCCACCTTTTTTTGCTGACCATTTTGCAGGTACATATCAGTCACCCCAGGAGTATGATAACATCGCTATGAGGAGTGCCCTTGATGATATTTTGTCAGAGATGAGGTACAGGAATGACATGAAGGCTGATCGTGACTTGATACTTCAGACTTTGTAGAGACAGCTGGAGGAGCTAAGAGTCGTTGTTGACCATATTAGCTAACAATAACATGACTACCTTGAGAGGACTCAACACGATCTTGGTGACTTGATCGAGGAGATGGGTGGTTTGCGATTAGAAGTTCAAGACTTGAGTGCTTTTGTGCATCATGTTCCAAACCCCTTGAACAGAGGTGGTGGACGCCGCCGCAGTCGAGGCCGCCATCATTGATCTCATACTCGGTTTATCCACTCCTTCTTTCACCTTGTTCCAAAACATTGAGGATAATGTTTATTTCAAGTGTGAGGGAGGAGCTTTATCGCTTTATGTCGTTATGTTTTTATACTTTCTAGTTAGTTTGTTTCTTTATTTGTTTTGTTGTTTGTTTATCGAGTAATATGCGTCGTGAGTCCATTTATACTTTACATTTTCGATATGTTTGGAAATTCCCTCATTTTGACCCCAATTTTATAAAAAAAAATTGTTTTGACTCAATGGCATGACACTGTGAGTATATGTTGTTTACCTTTGTTTTAGGCTATGTTAGTCGGACTTAGGAAAGTTTTGTTAATATCGGTATCGTTCCTACACCCTAGATTCCCTAAATATGTGATATTGATTTAAATAGACATTATGTCGAGAAGAAAAATCCTGCAAATTCTGCCAGCCTTTCTGATATGGTGCTCGCCACCACCAAATGGCGTTCGCCATATGCCCTTAGAGACCATGGCGCTCGCCATGGGCACCACAGCGATCGTCGTGCAGTTAGCAGAAGTAGTTTCAACTGCAAAATTCAGTTTTTGAGCAGTTGCTAGTGGTTATCTTTTCCCTCCAAGTTCAAAATTCGAATTGAAAGTTATTCAAATGCCTTTTTCTCTATAAATAGACCCCTTTTAGGATGTTTCGAGAGAACCAACCCGTGCGGAAGTGCTGCCGAACTCTTTTTAGACCTTTACCCCGCATATTAACTTTCCAAAGCAAGAATTGCTCACACCGAGGAATTGTTGCAGTATTGTATTTACTCTTTCTTGCACTGCTGTATACTTGGTTCGAAGGATAACTAAAGTTTGTTTTCCGTTTATTCAATTGAAATGTAAAGATTATTCTTGGTTTTTTTTCCTGTTTTATTGCATTTTATTTCTATGAGTCTGCGCTTAACTTATTTTCATAAAAACCAAAAACTAATATTTTCTAAAAATCAATTCAATATGTATGTTATAATTTTCAGCATTGTTAATATATTAGGATTAGAATTTGGTATGTCCGACTAATTTAATTAGAGTCCATCTTCGTAACCGGTGGAACTCCGTAGTTATAATAGGTATGAAATTGTAATGCATGCCATTTTGGTTGAAATTACTAAGTCTAATTTAAGTAGCTTTGTCGCAAGAGTGAGAGGTTATTGTAGCACCCCAAAATTTTTCCCTTCTGTTTTAACCTGGACTGGCTTTTGTTTCTTTTCATTTTTCATTTCTGCATATCAGAGCATCTGTTCTTGAGGCATGGGATAAAAGTTCTTCTGTGGCTTAGGGCTCTTCTAGTGCAAGAGACTGAACAGCGAGCATCAGGAGCTCTGACATTTATTTTGCCTGAAGATCGAGCGGTCGATTTTATTTTTGCAGGTTATTTTCAGCTCAGGAGGCAGCATTCAGGCTATCTCAAGCATTCTCATGGTTGTAGTATTCAAGAGCAAGTTTCAGAGGCTGAACAGGGCTCATAACGGATGGAAAACAGACAGATATGCAGGTTTCCGTCCAAAAGGCGCCAAAATTCAAATTTTAAAGGTGTTAATCGATTAACCAAATGGTTAACCGATTAACCAAGTCAAAATTAGGACAAATTTGAATTTTTAAGGGTGTTAATCGATTAAACCATATGATTAACCGATTAACCAAGGCAAATTTCAGCTCTGTACGTGAATTTTCAATAGAGGTCACTTTGGAGTCCATTTTGATCACTTGAGAAATTGATTTTACACCAGAAGAAGGATCTAGAATCATTCCAAATTTTGATTAACTTTCAAATTAATTCAAGTTCCCTCCAAATTCCCTTTCCTAATCCCAAACCAATTTTCACAAACCACACTCCAAAGCACATTTGGATCCAAACCAAGAGCATATTTAAATGATTTTCTCTAACCTCACACACACAATCCTCATAATTCCATTTCATTTTCAGAATTCACTCTAGTTCTCTCAATTTTCTCTCAACTTTTCCATCTCCAAACTCCATTAGAGCTCTCACCTTGAATTCTTTGATTCTCCATTGGAATCATTGAATTCTAGAGCTAAATCCTTCATCCTTCATCCTTATCATCTCCAATTCTCCATTCAATATTCATGTTAGTTTGGATCTGAATTTTGAAGTTGACCTAGAGGAGCTTATTTGGATAATTCTTGCTTAACTTTGGTGGATCTTCATTTCTACTATAAGTAATCACTTGGATCTTGAAGAATCTCTGGGTTTCTTGCTTGGATCTGTTCATTTGGAGTAAATCAACATTCACCAAAGCAAATCTCTGCTTTGTAGGTTGGAAATTCTAGATCCGATTCTATTTTTGAGCTTATTTGCATATTCAATGTGAATTTTCATTTTTGATTGACTTTTGGTTGATTTGATCCGTGTGATTGGTGATCTTGTTGTTTTAATGTGTTTATATGTTGATTGGATCGCTGTTTTCTGGTTTGAATTCATGCATAATTAATTATATGATCATCTGAATTATTAGAGAAGTGATTAATTGTCGAAAGTGCTTTTGAGCTGTTATTTTCTGCTTTTGGTACAGTGTTAATCGGTTAACCAGGTGTAGTGAAAACTGGTTAATCGATTAAATAGTGCGAATATTCAAAATTTCAAACATTTTCAACTGGTTAATCGGTTAACCCCTAGTGTTAACCGATTAACACAGCGCCAACAGACCTGTTTTGCTGTTTTTGTAGGTTGCTTTGGGTATCATTTCACTTTGAATCTTCATGAATCGATATGATTCATTTGGAATGAGATGTTTTTGATATGTGTTGCTGTTCTTGATTGTTTAATCACGATTTCTTCGACACACGTGTTCGATTTCCACTTGAATGCATGCTTATGGATGTGGTTCAAAGTGATGATCATTTGCATTGATTCCTTTGCTTGTATTGCTTGGTTGAGATGTGCTTGTGGTGGCTGCTGCCCCACACTTTTTTCCTCCCATTATTCTTTTGTGTTTGCATTTCATGATTGCATCTCTTTCATTTCTTTCTACTTGTGATTGATTTACCTTGTATTTTCTTGGTTTTCTTTTCCATGTTCCCTTAGGATCCCTAGTCCCTTTGGGAGTAGGGGAGACATTAAGTGTTCAATCCAAGCATGCTAACTGTAGGGTAGATTTCTCTTTCAATCCCAACTTTAGGACCACTTTTCATGACAACATTAGGGCCGAGTTTCCCTTAGACCTTCTGTGCGTCTCTCTTCTCATCTCAAAACACATTCTAACTCATTTAATAAATACGGTGAACATTGTACACTACGAGCCTTAAGCACATGGGAAATGATGAGTGAGGGGTCTCCTCTCACTTGTCTATAGTGTTTAGTGTACATCCCGTTTGGGGGTGATATGCGACGCATTCGTTCCTATGTCACAGTCTTTGGTGCAACGTGAATCACAAATCAAATTAATTCACTTCACTAAAAAACACGAACAAAACCTCAAACTTTTTTATCCTTCGGAATTAATTGAAAACGATTTTCAGAAAGAGTGTTGTTAACTCTTGGTTCTACCGCAAACAGGTAACGCCTAAGTCTCCAATGGTCGAGCAGCAATACACCTAACTGCTAGAACGAAGGTTTAACCCTACTCGGTTAAAACACTTAAGCAATCTGGGGTCGTGTCAGCCTGATCTACGTTTGCTCTGATTTCTCATACCAGATGAAGATATGTAGGCACAAGATGACGATGTCTTGGCGAGCAACCTTTCCCCACTTTCACCCGTACTTTTCCGAATTACGTTGACTCTGACTTTCCCATTGCACGAGGGAATACGTAGGCATAGAGCGGAGATGTTCTATCGAGTCTCTTTTCTTTTCTTTTGTCTTGTAAGCTTGTAGCTTAGATAGATAAACACACCCTTTGATTAGACAACAAGCGTGGATCCCATTGAGTACAACGGACGTGAGGGGTGCTCTTACCCTCCCCTTGCATAACCGACTCCCGAACCCAAGATTTGGTTGCGATGACCTTGTCTTTTCCCTTTTCGTCAGGTTTTCTCTGATCGTTTCCTTTCCCTCTCTTTGGGATAAATAACGAACAGTGGCGACTCTTCTATTTTTCAGCCAGGTGTTTTTCACAGTTGCGATAGCTGACGACTCTGCTGGGTATTGCGATGGTTCCCTATGCGAGTTAATCCTAGCGCTTGTCTGCTGTGCATCTTTGGGTGTTTACTTTTGCGCAGTTATTTTGCTTTATATACATTATCTGTTGTATATTACTGCATTTGCATTTTGTTATCGTATTATGCTGCTGTTGTGCTGTGGGGTGAGTTGTTCCTTTGAGAGATAAGCTCAATATCCAGGCTTGAGTATACACACAGGATTAGTATGGAGAGTAGCGGGAGCTTGTGTGGCGTTTGGCCAGGCAATAGCTCGTGTGAAATTCACGTCCAAACGAGGTTTTTCTTTGGAGATACTCTATCCTGCGCGTTTGGTGCAGTTGAGGGAGTATCGACTTAGAAAGACTAACGACTCTGGAGATTGTTCATTGGGAAGTCATCTAAGTGAGGCCGCTTCGTTTAACCATGATGCCAAACCAGAAATGGTGAATGTATCATCGTTTCTCGAAAGTTTGTGACGTTGATGACCTGCATAGGATGCCGTACCTTTCAAGACTAGAACCCACATGTGAGAGAGGATGGGTTTTGCAGGAAAATTGACCTCCAACCAACCTGGTTTTCTTGTCAGTGTGGAATTTTTGATCCCGAGTACTTCGGTTTTCTATTATCTCAGTGTTCTGATGAGATCAGCGCTATGGTTGTATTTAGTCAATGGCACAACAACGAATTTGAGCATTGGATACCTTGATCCCATGTTTTGCATCTGCATAATTATCCTGCATTTAACATTGCATGTTTGTGTGTCTTGCAGGTTCTCGTCTCTCCTTTGATTCTTGTAGTAGTCTTCTGTAGAGATGGAAGTTGGCAAAAAGAGGATTGTGGTATACAAGTTTCCTGCACCTAAGTTGGGACCTTTATTTGGTCTAATTTCTCTAGCTGATTCTGGCGTCCTGGCAACCTTCAGGGAAGATTATGGGAGAATTCTGAATCTTGTTTGTAAGATCACGAGTTATGAGCATGGAGCTATTCATACCCTATTACAGTTTTATGATCCATCACTGCGGTGTTTCACGTTCCTGGACTATGTGTTGGTTTCGACTTTGGAGGAGTTCACTTTCATCTTAGGTGTCCCGGTTCAAGATAAGGCGCCTTTCTTCAGTTCTGAAGAAGAACCTGATCTCGAGAAGTTATCCGCCGCTCTTTATTTGAGCGCCTCTGAGTTGGTAGACCATGTTATCAGCAGAAATGGAGTTTCCGGCTTTACTTTATCTTTCTTGGTGGATAAAGCCCGAAAGTATGCTGAAGAGGGTTGTTGGGTGGTTTTCAGGGCCATTCTAGCTTTGTGCGTCTATGGGATTGTGTTGTTCCCTAATGTATCAGATTTTGTGGATCTTTATGCTTTTCATATCTTTTCCTCTGGGAACCCCGTACCTACTCTTCTAGGAGATTTGTATCATTCTGTACATTACAAGAATGAGAAGAGAAGAGGGAAAATGGTTTCTTATTGTGCACCACTTTTGCACAAGTGGTTCGTTAATCATCTTCCTCGCTCTGGAGCTTTTTTGGATTTAGCGAACTCGTCTGAATGGTCAAAGAGACTTATGGGTTTAACAGAAAAGGCTATTTCCTGGTTCAATCGAGACCTACTTGGTCGTGAGCTTATCTTTAGCTGTGGTGGCTTTCCTAATGTGCCTTTGATGGGGAGGAAAGGCGGCATCAACTATAATCCTTCTCTTGGTGTGAGACAATTTTGTTATGCTTTGAAAGGACCTCCAAAAGAATAGGAAGTGCAAGAATCTCTGTACTTCACTGGTGTAGCGGATCCTTGTATTTTGGCCAAATTCGTGGACGCTTGGGGAAAAATTCACAAGAAGGGAAAGCTTTATTTGGGCAAAGGAGATTGTAGAGCCCATGACCCTTACTTGGAGAAAGAGGTATTGATAGAATCGTTCCGCAGATGCACGATTGAGCAGAAATACTAGGAGACTTTATCAGCGCTTGAAGAGCTCAAGATACGCGCAGAGGTGAAGAAACCCAGGCTTGAAGATGTCTTCGGCGAAGATGATTGGGAGGATCATTGTTGTTATCTTCGAGATGTGATACGCAAAAGGGATATCCTCATCAGAGAATTGGTTGATAAACCAGATCATCCAAATACTAAGGAGATTCTTAGGGAGGCTCAGGCCTGGGGCAAAGAGCATGACTACTAGGGAGGTTTATCTTTTGTAGTTTCTTTGTTTTTTGTATATTGATCATCACCAGATATGTTGGATAAGATCAATACCATTTGTATGTGGATATTCCTCATTTGGTTGTATTGTCTCAGCTTTACCTGATATGGGAAGATTATCGTGGTGTTCTCATCCATCTCTGCTGTTCTTGTTTATTGAAACTAGAATCAAGGGGGAGATCTCCCTGTAAATACATAGACATGTTTTCATTTTTCATCTTGAATTTTCATTTGCATCGCAGGTGTTCTTGGTGGCCTTCTGTTCTTAACTATGCTTGGTTTTCTTCAGTAACAGGATTGAGGAGTTCAGTTTCCACAGATATTCAACTCGAGGGAATTAGCGAAGAGTAATGGATCAGGTTCAAGCTGAATTGCAGGAAGTCAGGGCTCGCATGGCCCAATTCATAGAATTGATGCAGACTGTTGCTAGTGGGCAGGAACAATTAAGAACTATGGTCCAACCGTTGATAGCACGGGTTGACGAAGAGGGCTTTTTGCACGGAGGAGCTGGTGTCATTCCCCCCCAATCGGTGGATCTGTTCCACAGAGTATTCCTACTATTGTCATACCTCCAGGCGGAGGTGTTGCGAATGAGAATGGTAATGTTACTAGTAATGGAAGTGTGTGCGCTGTGCACGGGGCTGCTGGCCCCTATTGGGAAGATAACCAGGATGATGTCTTTTCCATGAGAGATATGGCTGGTGGTTTACCAACTGAAGCTGACTGAAGGTTTAAACTGATTAAGGAGAAGATGAAGTCTTTTGAGAATCATAACTCTTTGGGTCTTGATATGTCGGATCTTGGTCTAGTTCCTGGGGTCAGGATTCCTCCCAAATTCAAGGTACCAGATTTTAACAAATATAAAGGGACGACCTGTCCAAGAGTGCATATTCGGGCATATTTCAAAAAAATGTCTGCTTACTCCGATGATGAAAAGCTGCTAATGCATTTTTTCCATGATAGTCTGGCAGGAGCATCTTTGGAATGGTATATGGGACTTGAGAGAACTCATATCCACAGCTGGAGGGAATTAGCCGAGGCTTTTGTACGTCACTATCAGTATAATAATGATCTGGCACCGAACAAGGTAATTTGCAGAGTTTGTCGCAGAAAAATAATGAGAGCTTCAAGGAATACGCCCAGAGATGGCGGGATCTAGCTGCAAGAGTGCAACCCCCTATGGTAGAAAGGGAGTTGATCGACATGTTCATGGCGTCGTTGCCTGGTGTGTATTTTGAGAAGTTGATAGGATGCATGTCTGCAGGGTTTTCTGATCTGGTAATGGCTGGTGAGAGAGTCGAAAGTGGGATTAAGTCTGGAAAGATTCCAAATGGGGTTGGATCCTCTTCAGGAGGAACAAAGAAACCATATTCAGCAACCCCCAAGATAATGGAAGGGGATGCAAATGCTATTTCTCACAAGGGTAAAGGTAGAGCTCAGTCCCGTTATAATCAACAGGTTGCTACTGTAGATATCCCAGCCACAACTCAGCAGCGAGTTAATGTTCCTCGACATTATAATGCTAGACGCATAATGATTGATAGACAGTTCGAGAATCCTCTAATGCCATATTCTCAATTATTACAACATCTGCTGCAGTTACAGCTAGTCCAGAAGAGGACTTTGGCTCCTCTCACCGGTACACCACCTCCTGGTTATGATGTGAATTCCAGGTGCGATTTCCATTCTGGGGCCTCGGGCCATAATATTGACAACTACAAGGCCTTAAAGCACAAAGTTCAGGATTTGCTCGACTCCAAGGCTATCAACTTTACCAACGACAGGCCTAATGTGAATTAAAACCCGATGCCAAATCATGGGGCGGCAGGGGTCAATGTTGTTATTGAGGGAGAACAATTAAATCTGATAACTGATGTTGGGGATTTGAAGACTCCATTGAGCTTTATGAAGTCTAGGTTGTTGGAAAAGGGGGTGTTTCCTGGTTGTTCTACTGACTGCTCAGAATGTGAGGTACAACCTGAGGGTTGTGATCTTTTAAGGAAAGGTATTCAGAGGATGATTGATGAGGGTCGTTTACAATTTGACAAAGTTGTGAAAGACGATGTTAAGGATAAGAGCGGAAGCGAAGTTGCTACGATCTCTATTCTGTACCGGACAATCAATATTTCAGTGCTTGCTAGGCCAGCTCCAGTTATCATCACTGTATTGGGACCTGTGCCATATGAGAGCACTAAAGCCATCCCATAGAACTATGGGGGAGAGGTGTTCTGTAATGGGTAGAGACAGGAATGGACAGGGTCTACGGGCGGAAGTTCGTCGGTTGAGAATATAGTTGGTGCCGAAGGTATTACCAGAAGTGGTAGGATCTTTTCTCCACCAGAGGTACAGAATGTGAGGTACAGCCTGAGGTTTGTGATCTTTTAAGGAAGGGTATTCAAAGGATGATTGATGAGGGTCGTTTACAATTTGACAAAGTTGTGAAAGACGATGTTAAGGATAAGAGCGGAAGCGAAGTTGCTACGATCTCTATTCCGTACCGGACAATCAATATTTCAGTGCCTGCTAGGCCAGCTCCAGTTATCATCACTGTATTGGGACCTGTGCCATATGAGAGCACTAAAGCCATCCCATAGAACTATGGGGGAGAGGTGTTCTGTAATGGGTAGAGACAGGAATGGACAGGGTCTACGGGCGAAAGTTCGTCGGTTGAGAATATAGTTGGTGCCGAAGGTATTACCAGAAGTGGTAGGATCTTTTCTCCACCAGAGGTTAACATTGACAAAGGTAAGGGTAAGCCGTAATTAAGGAGAATGTCCAACAACAGGTTGGTAGTGATGTTTTTTTGAAAGACGCAGAGGAATTTATGAGGCTCATTCGGAAAAGTGGCTATAAGATTGTGGATCACTTAAATCAAACTCCTTCGAAGATTTACATTCTGTCATTATTGTTGTGTTCGAAGGCACATCGCAACGCTTTATTGAGAATTTTGAATGCAGCATACGTACCCCAGGAGATTTCTGTCAATCAGCTAAAGGGTAGTAGCTCATGTAAATTCCGATAATGGTCTTGGTTTTATTGATCTGGATTTGACTCCTACCTGAAGAAACCATAACCGTGCTTTGTGTTGCACCCCAAAATATGCCAACTTTATTTTCTTTACTTGGTTTATGTTTCATTTCATTCTTTAGCATTTGAATTTGCATAGCATTATGCTTAATAGGGGATCAAGGAAGGTGTACCATTCAATAGGAGAGTCTCAAGGGTTTCAAGCTCACTCAAGAGTGGTTACTCAGCTTATCAAATGCTTACACTCATCAAGAAGTGGTCAAAGTTCTCTGAGGGAGAAGATTGACAAGTGTGGCTTACCTCCTATCTTGGAGGTCAATTGAAGATCATCAGGGGTTGTCAAAGACATGGTTATGGATAGGAGATGTTGGACAAGCTTATTGAGTGCTTTGAAGTCATGGAGGGGCTTATCCAAGTGTTCATTTAACTTGCAAGAGGTTGCAGTCAAAGTTTGTGCATCTAGGGTTTCATCTACTTAGTGCAATGTCAATTGAGGACTTGAAGGAGTTGGAGACTTGGTTCCAAGTTTTTAGAGTCACGGGAAGTCATGTTGAGGCATCTAGGATGTTATTTCAAGTTCAAATCAAGAAGAATCAAGAGTGTGAGAAGTTACTAAATTAGGGATTCAGAAGGTTGTCAATGTAAAATCCCCTATTTAGTGCCTAACTTCAAGACCCCATATCTCAAGATACAAGTTGAATTTCATTTTCTTACAAACATGAGACTTGTAGCGCATGTTCTAGATTTCTTTGGAGTACTAGAACTCATCCATTGGGTTTGTGGAACTCAAGTTATGATGCCATCAAGTTATGGGTCTCAGATGAACATATTTTTCAGTCAACTCACTTCCAAGGCATTTTTGACCTAGAATCAAGTTTCTCCTTAACTTTTGATGAACATGAAAGTTTTCCCTCATGATCTTAGATTTCCAAAACGTCCTAGAAGTACTTCATATCATTTTTGGAACTCAAGTTATGAAGTTTGCAAGGCAGGGGTATTTTGGGAAACTTTGATTATAAGTCATTTTGGTTATAGGTCATGTTCATGCCTTTAAGCACTTCAAATGAAACTTTCACCAACATGAAAGTTGCTCCAAATGACCTTATTTTCATCATGAAACTCAAGATTGGCATAAATTATGAGTCGTTAGAGACATCGGTGAAGAAATTTCAAGTAAAAATGAGCTTTAAATCATGAATTCAATTGATCAAGTTTTAGGATTTTTTCATGCCATGTTTGTATTCAAAATGATTCACAATGTACCAACAAACAAAATGCACAAAGTTACATTGGTTGGTGAGGTGAAAAACACGTGGAATTGAAGCTTTCTTCATGAAAAAGTTTTCATTCCAAACTCCATAATTGGACCAATTCAAAGCCCAAATCCAATCCATATGAGCAATCCAGGTTCCCAGCTGAAGAATGAAGCAAAATTCAAGTGTGTATGAGCTGAATATCACGTGTGCATGGGCATGACTTTCAAAATTGGGAATTTTTAAATTTCATCACAACAAAGCCTTATTCGGCCCCAATTCATCAGATATCCATAATATATAAGTTCAAAATCAAGTTTGAGAGCTCAGAAGGTGAAATTCGTGGAGGGAGCTCAGATTTCAATTTTGGAAAGTGAGAGTAAATTTGAAAATCGTGAATCAAGATCTAAGCCATTTCAAATCAAATTGAAGCAATCTTCTTCTTCCTTGAGCTTAGTGGAGTGAATCTGCACTTTTTGAACCAAGGAATCAAGTTGTAGAAGCACCAACAGAGTGTCTCTGTTAGGTAATCTTCAATTCCATATTTCTCTCATGTTAGGCACTGAATCTAGGTCATTGTTGGTGCATCTGAAGTCCTACATCTTGTAGGCAATGTTTGACATCTTAATTGCTATGTTTGGTGAGTTTTATAGTTGAGCACTCAAAACTTCCTTCGTTCGAATCTCACAACTTATGCATGATAAATGAATTTGAAGCCTGGATTTGGAACCTACGTGATGAGACGTTTAATTTGGTATAAGATTTGTTGATATTTGGTGGAGTTTTGGAACCTGAACTTCGGCCACCTCGCCGGAGAAGACGATCGGAGCTAGGACTCCAGCGTCTGGTTCAAACTCAGATCAGCTGAGTTGTCCATATTTGAATCTTTGACCAGGCTTGATGAACGTCCAAGATTCACTTGACTAGCACGCGTGGATAGTTGACTGTCAGGTCAATTAAATGAAATAGTGCGTTTGGCATTTGAGCTGAGTTCAATTATTTTGGGCCAAACGTGCTAATGGCACCCCCTCCTGATCTGGCCCAATGTTTTGAACTGTTTTTGTTGCTATTTGCACCGTTCACGTTTATTTGTTTTTATTTTATTTTATTTGTTTTCTGTTTTGATTTAAATCAATTAAAAATAGTTCCAATCATTTAAAAATCCCACAAAAATGTTTTCTAACACTTTAATGTGTTAATTAATTTTCTCAAATTTTTAATTTAATTTTTATTTTATTTTTCAATTAAAATGGAATTAAATGATTGGAAAGGTTTTTAAATGATTTCTCACTTGTTCTTGTTTGTTCCATGCTTGATTTTTGACCAATGGATACCTCCAATGAGTGAGACGTTTTCCTCATTTGAATGATGAGCTGAGGGGTCTTAGAGGATGGTTTTGGCCCTAGTTTGATTTATTCTTGGTTGACTTTCAAGTCCATTTGTTTGACCCTCGACAACTCTCCTTCAAAATGGAGCACCCAAGTGGATCAATTCCTATGGTGATATTTTGAATGGACTATGGTTTTGTGCTTTTGTCCTCTGGTTTCCAACATCCTTATGTGCTTTTGGTATTTTATTTGGATTTATTTGAATCATTTTCCTATTTTTGGTGTACCTTTAAAGTCAAGCTACTCCTAAGGATGGTTCACACAAACACATGACCTAGTTTGGATGGGAAATGACCCGGGTGGATCCCATATGCTTCCAACTCTTTTTGATTCACATTCCTAACATGTTGAAGTGATTGGTTGTCAATATTTAGGTCATACAATTGTTTGGTTCATGTTGTAAGTTGCATTTGGTTAAGGCTTTCCATTTGATGTTGAATGTTGAAAGTGTTTCGAACCTAGGTTCTTTACCATGCCTTATCTTGCAACTTGCTTTGGCTTGCTTTTTTCTTTGGATTGAATATCCTCTTCTCTTGTTCTCACTTTTGTCCTAGGACCTTGGGGACTCATCCAAGTTGATTTGGTGCATCTTGGTTGCACTTTGAGTTTGACTTGGATGAGAGGCCATTTTGAGAACTTTCTTTGGGTGTGAACTTGTCTAGTTCTTTGTGTGCATCCCTTTTTATTTTTGCATAATCATCTTTGCATGCTTGAGGTTGAGATGTGTTTGTGGTGGCTACTGCCCCACACTTTGTTCTTCCCTCTTTCTTTATCTTTGTTTTGCATTGCATGTTTGCATCTTCCTTCTTCTTTCTTCTTTGTCATGTTCCCTTAGGACCTCTAATCTTTCTTGTTCAAGATTGATTATGATAGACATTAGATTTGAACCTATTGTCGCTACTGTGAAAATCGGCGCTGGCTATGATAGAAGAGTCGCCACCGTGCGTTATTTATCCCACAAGAGGGAAAGGAAACGCTCACAGTAAACCTAACGCAAAGAGGGAAAGGAATGGTCATCGCAACCAAATCCTGGATTCGGGAGTCGGTTACGCAAGGGGAAGGTATTAGCACCCCTCACGTCCGTCGTACTCGACGGGATCCACGCTTATTTTCTATCTAAGTGTGTGTTTATCTATCTACTCTAAAGGTATGGGTTAGAAAGAAAAGAAAATGACTCGGCAAAGTATCGCACTTTATGCCTATGTATTCCCGTCTGGAACAAGAAATCAGAGTCAACGTAGTTCGCCTAACTACGGGTTATGGGGGAAGGTTGCTCGCCGAGATATCGCATCTCGTGCCTACGTACTTTCATACGGCATGAAAGATCAGAGCAAACGCAGTTCGGGCTACGGAAGACACAAGTTTGTCTGACAGTTTTTTTATCTCCTTCTGAAAAGGGTTTTCCAAATTAAAGGTCCAAGAGGACAAAAACAGAGTTTGAATGTTTGTTTGAATCTTTTACGAAAGGACTGTTTTTTAGGATGTTCGCAATCTCAGTCGCACTAGAGACTATGACCCAGGAGTGAACGCTTCGTATGTCACCCAAAGGGTACCACACTAACATCCAGATTACTGGAGAGACACCCTCCACCAACTTTTCCCAGATAGCTTAAGGCTCGTAATGCACAACTTCAATTAACCTTATTACTGTGTTTTTGCATTATTTTGAGATGAGAAGGGAAAGACACCCTAAAACTATGATTGAAAGGGGAATCTACCTACAGTTATCATGCATGGGTCAAAACCTAATGTCTGTCATAATTCCCTCTTACAAAGAGGAAATCAGAGATTCTAGGGGAAAACAACAAAAGAAACAAGTAGTAAACAGTAAACAGCATGCTATGCAATAGTACCAGTGAGGCAAAGGAGAAAACAACAGGCAAGAGGAGACAAGCTCCACCTCAAACCTAGAGGTAATCAACACAAGCAAACAGACAATACAGAGAAAAACAAAAGATACAGAGGAGGCAGCCCAAGCAGCAGCAACAAACTCCTACAGCAGACAGCAACTTCAAGCTCTAAACAACACAATTGAAAAGACAACAAAGTTGACAGCAAGACTTCATCTTCAAGCTAGCTCCTATCTTCAAGCTTCATCAAACTTAATATTCAAGCTCTAGCAAGCACCCTTCAAGCAAAGGATTAATCATCAAGATCAAGGTTGTAATGTTGAAAACTTAATGAAAACCAAAGGAAATCATCAAGTACCAACATTGAAAGGGAAAGGTATCCTCAAAGTTCTACTCAACTATGGGCATACCACACATCCCTCCAAAGGAGAGATGGAGTTTCCCTAGGAGGACTTCATGTCATTGGATGGAATAGAAGCACACAATGCATTCTATGTTTGATGAATAAATCAAAACTAGCTCTAATGGCTCTTCCTAAAACCCTAATTTCCTAAACTCCCAAAACAACTCCTAAAAGAAAAGGAAACTTCAACTCCAAGCTCCAATATTCAAGCCATATCATCTATACCAAGTCCAGAAGACCTCTCCAAAAGGAATCCAAGCAAATCCAGCCCCAAAGTCACCAACAAGACCAAGCAAGCAAAGGCACACAAGATAGAACACCACTAGCACAATCAACTTGTAAAATTCAACTAAAATAGAAAAAAAAGTTTTAAAATTTTAATAAAATTCCTATGGGAACATAAATGTTTGAACAACCTAGCGTTAAAATATTAAAGCCTAATTCAACTTCTAAGTCACCTAAATAATTTCTAGATTGAAAGGTATCAAGGTAATCCACAAGTTTGGGAAGGCTCTAATCTCAACACCTAAAACAGAACCTAAATTTGTTTTAAAATTCCAACAAAAATCCTAAGGGAGCATATATGTCTACCCTAACACATACTAAAAAATCAAAGCCAAATTCATCACCAATTGGAAGAACAAAATTCAGAAAAACAGATGGTCAAATATGCAAAATTAAAAGAATTAACAAAAATAAGAAAAATCAAATTAAAATGAAAAATGCATGAAAATTCATTTTACTGATTTCAAAAAATCACAAATTCTCTCAAGATCATGGAGATATTTTTGAAATAATTTTTGGATCAAGCATGAATTTATTATGATTTTTTGAATCAATAAAGCATTTAAAATAAAATAAAACAAATAAAAGAAATAATAAAACTCAGAATAAAACACAGCCACAAGATGAGGAGACCAGTCAGCTGATCCAAGCGCTAGGAGCGTCCCAACACATTAAATGAAACGCCTGCGTTTTGATCCTCAGAAGTCAACAAAAACTTTAAGTCGTGGCCATTGGATTTGTGGTCTAGTCAAGGTCAAAAGCAAGATCTGATGGCTATGGACTCATCTTCTCCAAAACTTAGGCTGGCCATGTGGAGATCAGGGACGGTGGCTGGAGAAGACTCCGGTCGTCTTCTCCGATGAGCAGGTAGTTGCAGGTGGTCAAACATCACCACTCCTTACATCAATCTCTCCAGAATTTCAACGGGAATTCAAATCTCCTATTCATATGTTCTAAATCTCCATGGATTTTAAAATTCGAAGCAATATTCAGAAAACACATCCAATTTGATCAGCACAATTTGCAAAACTAATAGTATATAAATCATCCTCATGCTTCCTAGTTCATCCTGATCTATCCAAATCATGTTATAGCCTTAAGATCAGATCAACTCGTGTCCAAACAGAAATGGTACCTCATGATCAAACATCACCAATTGCTTCTAAATTGATCCTAAAACGATCTACATCTTGTCTAAATCCTAACCACAAGTTCGATTCTAACTACATCATGCTAATTCATGTGGAAATTTGAAAGTTACTAACCTGTTGTAGATCTAGTATCAGAGATGCTTAGAGCTTGATTCTCCCTTCAAAACTCTCCAGATACGTTCAATGATGCTCTAGGAAGAATTTGCAATCTTCAATTTGCTCTGAATAAACCCGATTCTCACTTGCTCCCTTGAAATTTCAAATGCAATCTCAGCTTCCACCGTGAAATGAGCTCTAACCTGAGTATGGAATCAATGATATGCTTATATAGAGTGAGTTTGTGGGCTTTTGAAGCTTGAATGAGGCCCAATTCAGTAGTTCACAAATTCTGATTTTTCCTTCAAATGCCATGTGACAGTCGTGTATTCTGGCCATGTAGCTTGCTCTAGAATCTTTTAATCACTTGTAAATTGCCTTGTGAATGCATTCAGACCAAAAGGAGCACTTGAATTGCATTGGTAAAGGATTTTGATGTGTGATTTGCAAATGAAGAAACCAAATGACAACTCACAAAACTTGACCTAAACCCAAAATTATGGTAATGCCATTGTGTCTAAAATTCAATCTTCATTCAAAAAATGTGGTTACTTGACATGTTTTGGTCCTCTAACTCAAAAAGTCAATTTTCCCTCCTTAATTCATTTGAAATTTTCCCTTTTTGAAACCCTTTCAAACCAAATCTTGCTATGAGCTCAATCAATCCATCACGACCTATTGGCTAGCCTAAAAACTCCATTTTTAACAACTTTCATGTTGAACAAAATTGCATTTGACAAGTGCAAGTTTGAGATTTTGGCCTATGATTGAAAATGACCTCTAATCTCACTTTCCCAAAATACCCCTGACTTGTAAACCTCATAAATTGAGTTCTACAAATCAGATGGAAGACTTCTAGTACAATTTAGAAAGCTAAGATCATGAGGAACAACTTTCATGTTGGCCAAAAGTTCAGGTGAAACCTCCTTTTAGGTCTAAAACAGATTTGAAGTCAGATGACTTTCACAGACAAATTTCAGAAGCATCTGAGGACTTGTAACTTGTCTGGACCATAACTTGAGTTCTATAAATCCACTTGGGGACTTCTAGTACTCAAATTAAATGTATTGAGATGCTCTACAAGCTTCATGTTGGCCAAAGATCCATTTGAAACTTGTATCTTGACTTATGTGGCCTTGAAGTTAGGCACTAAATAGGGGATTTTGCACTGAAACCCTAATTTAGCAACTTCCCACACTCTTGACTCTTCTTGATTTGATCTTGGAACAACACCACAAATTTCTTATCATATCATTTCATGAACTCCATGACCTAAAAGTAGGCTTTTGATACTCTTCAATTGCCCTGTTGACTTAGGATTGATCCAGATGAAACCCTAATTGTTTGCACCTCAACTATGGTTCTTGCATTTGACACAATGACTTGATTGAGTTCTCCCATGACCCTCTAGGAATTCTATGAGCTCCATACACATCCTCTTCTCACATTCAACACTTCACAACCCTCTGATGGTCTTCAGTTGATCCTCAAGTTAGGAGAAGATTCACATTCAAACATCTAAACCCTTAGGCACTCAAACCACCTTCTGATGACTTTGACAACTTCTCAATCTTGAATGAGACCTCTTGCTAGGCTTCTCTTGAGAAGAATCACACTTGATCCCCTGCTATATGAATGATAACATGATATGCAAATGATATAGCTACGCAAATGTTAATGCAATGAAACATAAACTAGGTAAGAAGAGGTTGAGCAAATTTTGGGGTGCAACAGCTATGCCTGATAACATTAGGGTAGCTTTCCCTTTTCATCCCAATCATATGTGTAATTTGCATGAGAACATTAGGTTGAGTTTAGTCTCCCTTTAGAGTTGTGTCTCTCTCTTCTCATCTTCAAACATCTCCAAGACATTTAATAATGGATAATAAATGTTGTACGCTACGAGCCTTAAGCATTTGGGAAATGATGATTAGGGGGATCCTCTCAATTGTCTAGAGTATTAGCGTATGTCCTTTGGACGATATGCGATACATTCGTTCTTAAGTCATAGTCTTTAGTGCAACATGAATTACAAACACAATTCAATTCACTTCTTTCTTAAAAGACTTAAAAAAAAAAACTTCAAACTTTTTTATCCCTCGGGATTAATTTGGAAACTTTTTCATAAAGAGAGTTTTGTTAACTTTTGGTTCTACCGCAAATATGTAATGCCTAAGTCTCCAATGGTCGAGCAGCATACACCTAACTGCTAGAACTAAGTTTTAACCCTACTCGGGTAAAACACTTGAACCAACCTGTGGTCTTGTTAGCCCAAACTACGTTTGCTATGATTTCTCGTACCAGACGAGGATACGTAGGCACAAGACGGCGATGTCTTGGCGAGCAACCTTTCCCCACTTTCACCAGTAGTTTTCCGAACTACGTTGACTCTGAATTTCCCATTGCACGAGGGAGTACGTATGCATAGAGCGAAGATGCTCTATCGAGTCTCTTTTCTTTTCTTTTTGTCCCTGTGGCATGTAGCTTAGATAGTTTAAGCATTCTTTAGATAGATAACAAGCGTGGATCTCGTTGAGTACAACGGACGTGAGGGGTGCTCATACCTTACCGACTCCCGAACCCGAGATATGGTTGCGATGACCTAGTCTTTTCCCTTTTTTGTAGGTTTTCTCTGATCGTTTCCTTTCCCTCTCGTTGGGATAAATAACGAACGGTGGCGACTCTTGTGTCCTTGTCGGTCCCTCTTTGCAGCGATGCGACACTTTGCACATATCTGTGGAGTGTAGAGGGTCTTTGATGTGGCATGTCCTGGTCGATACAGGATCATCCCACAATGTGCTTCCAAAGAAGGCGTTGATGAAATTGGATACTCGAGGTTTGATATGCACGACAAGTGATTTGGTTGTGAGGGCTTTCGATGGGTCTAAGAGATCGGTGTTTGGAGAGATTACGATGCCTATTCAGGTAGGGCCAAAGAGCTTTGATGCAACTTTTACATCATGGATATCCAGCCGGCATACAGTTGTTTGCTTGGTCGACCTTGGATACATGCTGCGGGAGCAATCACTTCAACGTTGCATCAGAAGCTGAAATACATGATGGGAGGGAAAATTGTCACGGTATGCGGCGAAGACGACATTATGGTCAGCCATTTGTCGTCCCTCAAGTATGTGGAAGTAGATGGGGAGATCCACGAAACACTCTGTCAGGCGTTTGAAACAGTTCAGATTCAGGGGAAGTCTCCTATAGAAGCCAAGAGCCCAAAGGTTTCGATGTCATCGCTTAAGGAAGCTCGTGCTATCGTAGAATTCGGTGCATCTCAGAAGTGGGGCCAAGTTATTAACGTTCCTGTCAAGATGGACAAGTTTGGCTTGGGATACAAACCTTCTAGTTCTTCTCAAAATGTTCTGAGGTACAGGGGACCCTTGCAATTCACCAGCAGCAGTGTGATATTTGACAGGATTAATGTCGTTGGAGATGACGAAGATGACAACGATTATGATATGGATATCTGGATTCGTCCATGTACTCCTGGACAAAAGCTGTGCAATTGGACTACCGAAGAAGTCATTCATGTAACTACTGCAGAGTAATGTTCATTGTTTTGTTTATGTTCAGTCCTACATTCTGCCCGAGACGTAGTGACTCAATTTGTGGGGCCTCTTATTATTTTCATTTTATCATAAATAAAGGACGTTTTTTGCATACTGTGATCCATGTTTTTCTTGTTTTTTCTTTTGCGGTTATATTAAACAGAAAAATGGAAATGTGTTTTGTTTGTTGCATCGCATAATAAACATAAACATCATCATGCAGGTCTTTTCTATCAGACGCCATCGATTCAAGTTCAGCTATGACTTCGTATGACTTTGATAATCCCATTTATCAAGCTGAAGAAGAGATTGACGAAGACTGTGAACTACCCGAAGAGTTAGCTAGACTTCTCAAGCAGGAGGAAAGGGTCATTGTGACTCATCAGGAGGATATTGAAGTTATCAATCTGGGTACCGAAGATGACAGGAAAGAGGTAAAAATGGGGGCTGCATTGGAAGACAGTATCAAGAGAAGATTGGTTGAAATGCTCTGTGAGTATAAGGACATCTTCGCTTGGTCTTACCAAGACATGCTTGGGCTAGATACAGATATTGTGGTACACCGGTTACCTCTCAGAGAAGAATGTTTGCCAGTCAAGCAGAAGTTGAGACGAACAAGGCCTGACATGGCAGTCAAGATAAAAGAAGAAGTTCAGAAGCAGTTGAATGTTAGTTTTCTTGCTGTCACAAATTACCCTCCATGGGTCGCTAATATTGTTCCTGTGCCTAAGAAAGATGGAAAGGTCAGGATGTGTGTTGATTATAGAGATCTGAATAAAGCGAGCCCGAAAGACGATTTCCTGCTTCCCCATATTGATGTGTTAGTTGATAACACCGCTCAATATTCCGTGTTTTCCTTCATGGATGGCTTATCTGGGTATAACCAAATCAAGATGGCCCTAGAGGACATGGAGAAAACAACTTTCATCACACCATGAGGAACTTTTTGCTATAAGGTAATGCCTTTTGGATTGAAAAATGCAGGGGCAACTTATCAGCGGGCAATGGTGACTCTCTTTCATGATATGATTCATCATGAGGTTGAAGTATATGTTGATGACATGATTGCAAAGTCACATATGTAGGAAGGACATCTGGTCGATTTCTAAAATTGTTTGAAAGGTTAAGGAAATTCAAGTTGAGGCTGAATCCTAACAAGTGCACCTTTGGAGTGAGATCTGGAAAGTTACTGGGTTTCATTGTCAGTGAGAAGGGTATTGAGGTAGATCCTGCCAAAATAAGAGCTATACAAGAAATGCTTGAGCCGAGATTGGAAAAAGAGGTTCGTGGTTTCCTGGGGAGATTGAACTACATTGCAAGGTTCATATCTCATCTTACAGCCACTTGTGAACCAATATTTAAGTTTCTAAGAAAAGATCAAACGGTCAGGTTGAATGAAAATTTCCAGAAGGAATTTGAAAGAGTAAAGGACTATCTGCAGGACCCTCCAATACTCATGCCTCTAGTTGCAGGGAGACCTCTGATCATGTATCTCACAGTTCTTGAGAATTCAATGGGATGTGTGCTCGATCAATAAGACGAGTCAGGTATAAAAATGCATGCCATCTACTACCTGAGTAAGAAATTCACTGATTGTGAGTCGAGATACTCAATGTTGGAAAAACATGTTGTGCACTCGCTTGGGTTGCTAAGCGTTTGAGACAATACATGTTAAACCACACAACCCTGTTGATTTCAAAGATGGATCCGATCAAGTACGTCTTTGAAAAGAAAGCTCTCTCCGAAAGGATCCGATGGCAAATGGTTTTAACAGAATATGATATTCAGTATGTTTCCCAAAAAGCCATTAAGGGAAGTGTTTTGTCGGAATATCTTGCTGAATAGCCAGTTGAGGATTATCAGCCAATGAAGTTTGATTTTCCAGGTGAAGATGTCATGTTTTTAAGGATGAAAGACTGTGATGATCCTTTACCTGACGAGGGTCCTGAGATTGGATCTCAGTGGAAACTGGTTTTCGACGAAGCGGTTAATTCGTATGGTAATGGAATCAGTGCGATCATTACAACTCCTCACGGTTCCCACATACCATTCGCTGCCCGATTGACTTTCACATGAACCAATAATGAAGCAGAATATGAACCTTGTATTTTGGGTTTAGAAGAGGCCATTGATCTGAGGATCAAGAATCGGGATGTGTACAGCGATTCAGCGCTAATCGTCAATCAAATCAAAGGAGAGTGGGAAACTCGTCAGGCCAACCTGGTGCCTTACAAAGGTTATGCAAGGAGATTGTTGCCTTTCTTCGATAGAATTGAGTTCCATCATGTGCCAAGAGCTGAGAATTAGATGGCGGATGCCTTGGCCATGCTATCCTCAATGTACAAAGCGAATTACTGGAATGAAGCTCCAGCTATCACCATCATGCGTCTTGATAGACCCGCTTTTGTGTTTGCAATTAAGAAAGCATCAGATGGAAAACCTTGGTATTTTGATATCAAGCATTTTCTCAAGACTCAGGAGTACCCATCTGGGGCATCCAGCAAAGATAAGAAGACTTTGAGGAGGTTAGCCAGTCATTTTTATCTGAACAAAGATGATGTGCTCTACAGGAGAAACTTTGACATGGTCTTGCTGTGTTGTGTTGATGAACTTGAAGCAAGCCTGTTGATGGAGGAAGTCCATGAGGGTTCTTTCGGTACTCATGCTGATGGACATGCAATGGCCAGAAAATTGTTAAGGGCTGGGTATTATTGGATGACCATGGAATCTGATTGCTTCAAATACGCCAGAAAATGCCATAAATGCCAGATTTATGCTGATAAGGTACATGTGCCACCGACTCCTCTGAATGTGTTGACGTCTCTGTGGCCTTTTTCTATGTGGGGAATTGATATGATCGGCAAGATTGAGCCGACTACTTCTAATGCACATCGCTTCATTCTGGTTGTGATTGATTACTTTACGAAGTGGGTAGAAGCGGCTTCCTTCGCCAATGTCACGAAGCAGGTGGTAGCCTGATTCATAAAGAAGGACATCATTTGTTGTTATGGAATTCCGGAGAGAATCATTACTGATAATGGTTCAAATTTGAATAACAAGATGATGAAGGAACTGTGCCAGAGTTTCAAGATTGAGCATCACAACTCTTCTCCATATCGTCCGAAGTTGAATGGCACTGTTGAGGCAGCTAACAAAAATATCAAGAAGATTGTGCAAAAGATGGTTGTAACCTATAAGGATTGGCATGAGATGTTGCCCTTCGCTCTTCACGGTTATCGTACCACGGTACGTACGTCAACCGGGGCAACTCCTTTCTCACTAGTGTATGGTACATAATCCGTCCTACCATTAGAAGTTGAGATTCCTTCTTTAAGGGTATTGTCGGATGTGAAGCTTGACGAGGCTGAGTGGGTGCAAACCAGGTTGAATCAGATGAGCTTGATTGACGAGAAGAGATTGGCAGGCATTGCTCATGGCCTGTTGTACCAAAGTAGGATGAAGAAAGCCTTTGATCAGAAAGTGAGTCCTCGGTGCTTCCAGACGGGTAACTTGGTGTTGAAAAGGAACCTTCCTCCTCATACAAATCACAGGGGAAAATGGACTCCTAATTATGAAGGTCTGTACTTGGTAAGAAAGGTTTTCTCTGGCGGAGCCTTATTACTATCTACCATGGATGGTGAAGAATTTTCATCCCCTGTGAACGCAGACTTGATTAAAAAATACTTTGCTTAAAAGAGACCCGCTGGACAGGAAAAGAAAAGTCGAGGAAAAAATGGGGCATCTCAGTGAACCAGAAAAAAGAAAAGGTTCGGGAAAAAATTAGGGATAAAAAGAAAAATATAAACCCGCAAAGTTGAAAACCTGGAAATGCGACTTTGGCAAAAATGGGTATCCCGGTGGATTGAAAACCCGAAAGGGCGATCCAGGAAAAAGTTAGGGATTAGAAAGAAAACAACTGCGGTCTGCATTTGATCTGTAAGCCTGTGAGCGGTTATACCGAAGGAAAGGAATCAGTCCAGTCAGTCTTTTCAGAAGGCAAAACATGGGGAACATCAAAGACATACATGTCATAGCTGAATCGACACATGGTGGTTGTCTGTTGCCATATTGCCAACATTTGTATATATTCTTTTGCTTTTATGCAATTACCTCTTTTCAGGAATTGCATTTGAATTGTAATTCGCCTATTTACAGGCGTTTTATCAATAATGTATTCACTTCAGTCAAAGGATTTTATGTTCCTTGTTTTTACTGCTATTATCTTGTTTGCAAAGAACGTCTGTTATTTCGGTAAACATTGCAGGTGAAAACATGAGGCTTTATAGAGTATAACGGAAGCAATGATTTTGCTTGGGCGGCAGGTATCATGAACGATAACTAAAGTAATCATTTTGCATGTAAGGCATGTTTTTGTCCGTTGTAGGATGACATGGTTTTCTCCCTGGTAGACTCTCCCCAGTGTTGAGGTCTTAACGGCAGTACAGGGTGATTCACTTTTCCCTTAGCGAGAATTCAGAGTATTCTTTCCCAGCTTAAGTGGGTTCGTACACCTCGACAAGTTTTCGAAGGGTTCCTTCAGGTGGAGTGCAGTCAGGCATTTTGTTCAACAAAGATTTCGTTTCCCCACAGAATCTCGTTATCAAGTCAGGGAAGGTGTGCAGTGTATCTCCAGCAGAACAAAGCTTTGGCTCCCTACAAAGGCTAATCTCCAACAGGGTGGATTTGTTCCCAGCATATTCCCAGCAGAGTAAGGTGGAGGGATATTCCCTCGGCGGCAGGGTAGATCGCAATCCAACATTATTCTCCAGCAGAGGCAACGTCTTTGACGCCCTTTTCCCAATGGAGTCGACGTTCTGGTGTCTTTCCAGTAATATTGGTATTCAAGATTTTCTTCCTCGAGCAGAATGTAGTGTTGATTCCCTCGACAGGGCAAGTGTTTGAATAGAAGCGTGACCTATTCCTCAGTAGAGTGGGGCCATCGGTAGAGGTCTCTGATATTCCTCAGCAGGGCGGTTGGTTATCGGTGCGTCCCTAGTGGAGTGAAATTTCTTTCCAAATAGAGTGGAACTTTCAGAGTGGTTCTTGATTCCCCACTGAGTGGGTTGTTTGTTGTTTTCCCAACAGGGTGAAGATTTTCAAGAAAGGCCATCCAGGGAATTTCCCCAGCTGAGTCTTTTGTTCCCTAGAAGGGTTGTATTCTGGTAGGCCATTCAGGACATTTTCCTCAGCAGAGTGGATTTTTGTTCTTGTCAGAGTAGTATAACCTCAGAGAGTTCTTTTCTTGGAGGTCATCCTGGGCTTGTACTTCCTAGTATAAGTCGAATCGTGATTGGCATATCTTATCTTTCCCCGGCAGGGTTGTTCTCTTCAGCATTTATTTTGCTGAGGTGGTTTCTTTTCATTTATATGTTTGCATAGCATCCTTCTAAATGCGTAGCATGTCCATTTCGTATGGAGGATTACGCCATTTTCAAACATATGCATCTGAAGCATAGGCAAGGTTTGGTGCTAGAGGGTGTTTGATCCAGGAGATTTTCGTGTTATCCCTGTTGGTGTGGATCTTTGGGTTGGTCAGTTTATCAGATTCCTTCCCAGCTAGTCGTTTAGTTAAACATCTTCTTTCTTCAGCTGAGTCGTTGGTTTAGACATTTTCGTTCTCCCCAGGTGAGTCTCTTGTAAGCGTTTTCTTTCTTGGCCGAGTCGTTTGTTCAGACATTTTCCCCAACAGAGTTGTTTGGTGAATGTTTTTTTTCTCGGCAGGGTCGTTCGTTTAAACTTCTCTTTTCTTATTGGGGTTTCTTTGCAAATGGTGAGTCGGTTGATTCTGTTGCTTGCCTATCCTGGGTGCGCTATCCCAACTTTTGGTTGGTACTCCCCAACATAGTCCGAATTATTGGGTTCGGTATCCCAACTTTTGGTTGGTAATTCTAGGGTGGTATTCCAACTTTTGGTTGGTAATCTCTGGTTCCCTCTCGCAGAGTCTTTATTCCAACTTTTGGTTGGTGACCTATTGGCATTTGGATGTTATTCCAACTTTTGGTTGGTAATCCTCATTTTCTTCAACAAAGTCAGATATTCCAACTTTTGGTTAGTAACCTTTGTTGTGGTCAGTTCGCTCTCGTTTAACGTTTCTGACAATCCTAACTTTTGGTTAGTAGCATTTTATTCCAACTTTTGGTTGGTAATCTTGGATGATCATCCCAACTTTTGGTTGGTAGTCTTCTATGGTGGAGTCAGCTTCGTTCAGCGTCCCCGGCGATCCTAACTTTTGGTTAGTAGCTTGTGTACTGACGTTTGGTCAATGTTGATCTTTTCTAGTGATCCTAACTTTTGGTTAGTAGCTTTTGCTCCGACTTTTGGTCGATGTTGATCCTTTCTAGTGATCCTAACTTTTGGTTAGTAGCCTGTGTTCCGACTTTTGGTCGATGTTCATCTTTTCTAGCGATCCTAACTTTTGGTTAGTAGCTTGTGTTTTGACTTTTGGTCGATGATGATCTTTTCCTGGCGATCCTAACTTTTGGTTAGCATCCTTGTTTCCCAAGTTTTGATGGATGTTTATCCTGTGAAGAGTTGTTTGGTTAATCTATCTCTTTCCTAGTGAAGTCATCACAAGAATGCTTGGGTATTTTTCTCTTGTGTTCCCTAGTGGAGTCGGTATCCCAACTCTTGGTTGGTATCTTTAGTCGGTATCTCAACTCTTGGTTGGTACTCATTTGCTGGTCATCCCATCTTTTGGATGGTATCCTTTGAATGTTATTTAGTAGATGCTTGGTCCCCGCAGGGCGGTCTGGTATAAGATTCTCTCTTATGTTCCCAGCGGAGTTTTTCTTGTCCTCAGGTCGCAAGTCTGTTGGTTGTACGTCCTGTAGGTTCTCGATTCATGTTTTATCCCAACTTTTGGTTGGTATCCTTGGTTTGTTATCCCAACTCTTGGTTGGTTTTGTTTGGTTGATGTTTCATATTGGACTGTTATCCTCAGCGTGTCGCATTCCAACTTTTGGTTGGTATTTGCTATGTTGCATCCTCGCAGGTTGCAAATTTCCGGGTTCTTTTGGTATTCAATCGCCTTCTACCTTGAATGTTTAAGAGCTGATGCTTTTCATCCCTTCAGGTCCAAGTCGATTGAATAGGGGCAGCTGTAGCACCCCAAAATTTGCCCTTCTGTTTTAACCTGGATTGGCTTTTGTTTCTTTTCATTTTGCATTTCTGCATATCATAGCATCTATTCTTGAGGCATGGGATTAAGGTTTTTCTGTGGCTCAGGGCTCTTCGAGTGCAAGAGACTGGACAACGAGCATCAGGAGCTCTGACATTTATTTTGCCTGAAGATCGAGCGGTCGATTTTATTTTTATTTTGCAGGTTATTTTCAGCTCAGGAGGCAGCATTCAGGTTATCTCAAGCATTCTCATGGTTTTAGTATTCAAGAGCAAGTTTCAGAGGCTGAACAGGGCCTAGAACGGATGGAAAACAGACAGATATGCAGGTTTCCCTCCAAAAGGCGCCAAAATTCAAATTTTAAAGGTGTTAATCGATTAACCAAGTCAAAATTAGGACATATTTGAATTTTTAAGGGTGTTAATCGATTAACCCATATGGTTAACTAATTAACCAAGGCAGATTTCATCTTTGTACGTGAGTTTTCAATAGAGGTCACTTTGGGGTCCATTTTGATCACTTGAGAAATTGATTTTACACCAGAAGAAGGATCTAGAATCATTCCAAATTTTGATTAACTTTCAAATTAATTCGAGTTCCCTCCAATTCTCCTTTCCTAATCCCAAACCAATTTTCACAAACCACACTCCAAACCACATTTGGATCCAAACCAAGAGCATATTTAAATGATTTGCTCAAAACCTCACACACACAATCCTCATAATTCCATTTCATTTTCAGAACTCACTTTAATTCTCTCAATTTTCTCTCAACTTTTCCATCTCCAAACTCCATTGGAGCTCTCACCTTGAATTCTTTGATTCTCCATTGGAATCATTGAATTCTATAGCTAAAACCTTCATCCTTCATCCTTATCATCTTCAATTCTCCATTCAATTTTCGTGTTAGTTTGGATCTAAATTTTGAAGTTGATCTAGAGGAGCTTCTTTGGATAATTCTTGCTTAATTTTGGTGGATCTTCATTACTACTACAAGTAATCACTTGGATCTTGAAGAATCTCTGGGTTTCTTGCTTGGATCTATTCATTTGGAGTAAATCGACATTCACCAAAGCAAATTTCCGCTTTGTATGTTGGAAATTCTAGATCCGATTCTGTTTTTGAGCTTATTTGCATATTCAATGTGGATTTTCATTTTTGTTTGACTTTTGATTGATTTGATCCGTGTGATTGGTGATCTTGATGTTTTAATGTGTTTATATGTTGATTGGATCATTGTTTTCTGGTTTGAATTCGTGCATAATTGATTATATGATCATCTGGATTATTGGAGAAGTGATTAATTGTTGAAACTGCTTTTGAGCTACTGTTTTCTGCTTCTGGTACAGTGTTAATCGGTTAACCAGATGTAGTGCAAACTAGTTAATCGATTAACTAGTGCGAATATTCAAATTTTCAAACTTTTTCAACTGGTTAATCGGTTAACCCCTGGTCTTAACCGATTAACACTGTGCTAGCAGGTCTGCTTTACTGTTTTTCAAGGTTGCTTTGGGTATCATTTCACTTTGAATCTTCATGGATTGATATGATGCATTTGGAGTGAGATGTTTTGGATATGTGTTGTTGTTCTTGATTGTTTAATCATGATTTCTTCGACACGCGTGTTCGATTTCCACTTGATGCATGCTTATGGATGTGGTTCAAAGTGATGGTCATTTGCATTGTTTCCTTTGTTTGCATTGCTTGGTTGAGATGTACTTGTGGTGGCTGCTGCCTCACACTTTTTTCCTCCCACTTTTCTTTTGTGTTTGCATTTCATGATTGCATCTCTTTCATTTCTTTCTACTTGTGATTGATTTACCTTGTGTTTTGTTGGTTTTCTTTTCCATGTTCCCTTAGGATCCCTAGTCCCTTTGGGAGTAGGGGAGGCATTAGTGTTCAACCCAAGCATATTAACTTTAGGGTAGATTTCCCTTTCAATCCCAACTTTAGGACCACTTTGCCTGACAAGGTTAGGGCCGAGTTTCCCTTAGATCTTCCGTGCGTCTCTCTTCTCATCTCAAAACACATTTTATTTCATTTAATAAATACGATGAACGTTGTATGCTATGAGCCTTAAGCACATGGGAAATGATGAGTGAGGGGTATCCTCTTGCTTGTCTAGAGTGTTTAGTGTACGTCCCGTTTGGGGGCGATATGCGACACATTCGTTCCTATGTCATAGTCTTTAGTGCAACGTGAATAATAAATCAAATTAATTCACTTCACTAAAAAACACAAACAAAACCTCAAAAAAATTTATCCTTCGGGATTAATTGAAAACCATTTTCAGAAAGAATGTTGTTAACTCTTGGTTCTACTGCAAACAGGTAATGCCTAAGTCACCAATGGTCGAGCAACAATACACCTAACTGCTAGAATGAAGGTTTAACCCTACTTGGTTAAAACACTTAACCAATTTGTGGTCGTATCAGCCCGATCTACATTTGCTCTAATTTCTCATACTAGATAAGGATATGTAGGCACAAGATGACGATGTCTTGGCGAGCAACCTTTCCCCACCTTCACCCGTAGTTTTCCGAACTACGTTGACTCTGACTTTCCCATTACACGAGGGAATACGTAGGCATAGAGCGGCGATGCTCTATCGAGTCTCTTTTCTTTTCTTTTGTCCTATGAGCCTGTAGCTTAGATAGATAAACACACCCTTTGATTAGACAACAAGCGTGGATCCCGTTGAGTACAACGGGCGTGAGGGGTGCTCATACCTTCCCCTTGCGTAAACGACTCCCGAACCCAAGATTTGGTTGCGATGACCTTGTCTTTTCCCTTTTCGTCAGGTTTTCTCTAATCGTTTCCTTTCCCTCTCTTTGGGATAAATAACGAACAGTGGCGACTCTTCTGTTTTTCCACCAGGTGTTTTTCGCAGTTGCGACAGTTATTTAACATTGTTTTGTCATGAGAGTGAGAAGAAAATAAAGGTTTAAGTCGAGATTCACGAGAGCGTGAGGAGTGAACCAGATAGTGGAAGTTAGGCATCAATATCTAAATACAGCGAGAGGACTTTAGATGTTGATTAGGATGTTATTGACTTTCAAAGAATAATTCTTAGTTACCGGGTGAGCGAGAGCAAAATCTTGGGATTAAGAAGTACGACTTAGTTAAGACCGCGAGAGCGTAAGACAGATCCTTTAAGTTAGTATATAAACACAACTACATTAAGAATATCTTGAGAAGACACAACTACATCATGAAATACAACACCTTTCCCAACATCTTTTGGATAATACTCATCAAAGGTAACACTTACGAACTCCTCAACTATAAGCAATCTCTTGTTATAAACCCTATATGCCTTACTAGATTGTGAGTATTCGAGGAAGATACCCTCATCGGCTTTTGCATCAAATTTGCTAAGATTATCCCTATTATTGTTCAAAACATATCATTTACATTCGAAGACATGTAAGTGGGAAACATTATGTTTTTTACCTCTACGTAGTTCATAGGGGGTCTTATCTAGAATATGAGGTATAAGTACCCTATTCATGACATAGCAAGCCGTTTTAATGGCGCCCGCCCAAAAATACTTAGGCAAATTACCTTCATTAAGCATAGTCCTCGCTAGCTTCATTATGCCACAACACAGAGTTTTCACTCATGGTGGCTAGACACTTAGCACCGCCTATAGATACATCATTTAGACTTAGCATTTCAGTATTGTTTACCCTTAAGCCTTTAACCATACATTCCTTCTCTTCATCATGCACAAACAAGCAATAAGATATTGTAAAGGTAACTTTGAAACCCTTGTCGCAAAGTTGGCTTATGCTTAGAAGATTATGTTTAAGGCCATCAACTAGCATAACATCAGAAATAGCAGTAAATGAGGGATTACATACACTACCTTCTCCATATGTAATAAACCCCTTTCTCTTTGGCACGAAGTCAATAAAAAGAAATATGTCACCCGTCTTATGCCTTGAACATTCACTATCAAGATGCCACTTCTTTTTGATAGATTCAAGACATTCAACCTGACATTTTTAAACAAAGCCAATAGGTATCCGATTTTCATTGGGTCCTTGAGAGTGAGTGAGATCAAAGTTGCACTTAGGCAATATTGAACAGCTCCTTTAAGAACAAATAACTTCCTAAATTTGCACTTTTCAATGGTGTGTCCCTTTTTGCAACAATAATGACAAGATAGGTTTTTATGAGACATGTCTTTGCTATTAGAATCCTTATACATATGTCTTTTTTTCTTTTTAAAGTGATTCAAAGGCTTTTCAGCCTTAGAAGGATCAATAGAAAACACAAGCTTAGGTTGTAAGGAATCATCTAACTTGATTTGAAGAGATTTGACTTCCTCTTGCCTATTATGACAATACTCACAACCAAACCTATGAGGTATTATGTCCTCTCTCTTGTCACTTTGAACTCCTATCATAGATTTTTCTTAATAGCTTCTAACTTCCTTTCAAATTCCAACACTTTTGCTTCTAAATTTAAAATCACCTTTTCATGTGAAGCTAACTTGTTAAAAGCTCTTAAGGCTTTTCTATGTAAATTTTCAAAGGCCTTTTTTAATTCAAAATAGGATGAATCATTAGTGGATTTAAGTTTAGAGGATCTTACATTCTTCTTTTTCTTCCTTTTTACCATGAGACAAATTCGATCTGATTCTATACTTGAAGTTGTGCTTTCATCACTAGAGGAGTCACTAGCACTTTCTCAAGCGCCATGAGTTTTTCTAGAGTTCCTAGAGGACTTGTGATGGCTCCTTTCTTTATCTTTCATTCTTATGGGATATTCCGGTCTATAATAACCAATTTCACCATAATGTTAGCAAGATCTTCTAAGATTTCTCTTTGTATTTTCATCATCCTTAGAGTAACTTGTTATCCTTCTAAACCTGGGTATGTTCTTGTCAGAATTTTTAACACCGTTCTTCCTTATATACCTTTGGTATCTCCTTACGAACATGCCCATATATTCCTCACAATAACTCTTGTCATCATCACTCTCACTACCATAATGCTCACAATATGAAGACCTTGAGCTATAAGTATTTAGAGCAATAAAATTCTTCCCTTCTTCTTTTTCTTTCCTTTCTCAGTCTTTGATATCTTTTCATATTCCTTCTCGTATTTCAAAAAAGCAAGAAAGCTCTTGCCCGTGCTCTTCCAAGTTACCAAAAAAATCCGTAAGATCAAGCAACTTAAGATCATTTTCTTGTTTAATAGCGGTGACCTTTGGTTTCCATTCCCTACTTAAACAGCTAAAAACTTTGTTAGTAGCAAGTTCATTGGAAACGAATTTACCTAGTGCATTTAATCAATTAATAAGATGTGAGAACCTTTAGCCATAATTTTTTCCCGTGAAAATTGGTGCTCTATTGTATGCATCCTTAGATTCAATAGCTATTCTTCTAAGAAATATATCTTAAGCATAGAAAGAACCAGACTCTAATACCACTTGTTAGACGATAAGCTTCGATCTAGAGGGGAGGTGAATAGATCATAATTTTTTCAACCAAAAGCTTTGGCAAAAATCTGTTTTCAAAAAGATGGTGTAGTTGAAAAACGTAAATGATAATGAACGTAAATGTTCAACAATGATCACGCTACGAACCAATTAAATGCAAAGCTATTTGTAACTAGTATATCCAATAAACCAAAAGACAATTAAAATATGCACAAACAATTTATTGAACACTTAACGTGCAATTGATAGCAATTGGAAATTCAATTTGTTTTGTTGATATTAAAAGTCAATCACAATCACAATCAAAATGATTTTGATTATACCAAAAACAACACTTTTAAAAGACAATTGAAAAACAATTTCCAAATCAAATTGATCAAACAACGCCGAATTTGATAAATCGAGAAATCAACAATTAAAGCGTAAAGAGATAAGAGAGAGAGAGAGAGAGAGAGAGAGAGAGAGAGAGAGAGAGAGAGAGAGAGAGAGAGAGCAACATTTGTTTAGGCAGTTCCCCAATCGACCTTGCTATGGGCACGACTACCCTCAATTCAAAATCGAATTGTGCTACTTGTAATTAACCTTTTCTTTACAAAATCATTTATACAAGAGATAAAGAATGCAAACCCCAAAAACCCTATTGTGTTTTGTTGATTCTTCCACCTCCAAACCCTTGATCAAAAGCTTGATCAATTGACCAACAAGGCGGTTACAATGCTCCGATTATCCCGAGCACGCAACTTGTTGAACCCAAGATTCCCGAATAAAATTCACCATCTCGTGCTATTCCCTTACAAGGAAACCACATTGTCTCAAGGCCTTTACTCGGTCGAATCTGTGTTAATGTAATCTTTTCCAAAACCTTCAAATCATACCTATCTTGAAGGAAAACCCTACCTTGGTTACACCAAACCTAATTGGACGTTGTCAACCTTAATCTAGATGGTCGCCCAAGCGAAAAATGATTATGTGTAGTTCAATTGTGCGTATGCATAGAAGAAAGGTTGAAGATGATGGGCAACTTTGTAATCCAGTTTCGTTTAGGTTTTATCTCTAGAAAACCCTTAAACTAGAAGAAGATGCAAGTATGAGTATATGTAGGTATGTGAGAGAATGAGCAAAAGAAATGCAATAAGTTGGAGCAAAATGAAAATTTTGAGGTGGGAACAAGTATAGGTCGGCCTAGGTAGGTATTCAGGTCGACTTGTGAGGCAGCCTATGAGGCAGCCCGTGGTCAGAGCCTAGAGGCTTCAATACTACTCCATGGGAGATGACCTAAAGAATGTATGTGTCGACCTGTATTAAAGCTAAAAATCATATTGGTCAGCCTGTTCATGCATAAATCAGCTTGACATTAATTTGTATGCCCAAAAAAGGTTTTTCAATGCAAATATGATGTTAAATCCTTATAAAACTTATTTGAATGCTTCCTAATGCCAAGATGCATATCTAGAATGGGATGATACTATCCAATATACATAATGCTACACTATCTTAGTTTTGACATCACTCAAAGTACTAAGGCACACACAAATCATATTTTACACTTGATTATAATTAAGCAAAATATAAATTTATGAGTTCTAACTTGTGATTCAAGCAACACCTATTGAAATGACAAAGTAGCAACTTGTTAGGCTAAAAAAAGAAACAATATCATGGATCAACACAAACTCTTATTCAAGTGAGAAAAAAGGATTCTTAGTGGTCTAGCCGAAGAGATTATAATAAAAATGAAATATTAATATCGTGCAAGGACACAAATAATAAAGGAGAGGACAATTACAAATACGCAAACAAAATAAGATAGTTATATTCAAATTGACAAAAACATCAAAACACTAAAGCGATACCAAACGATATTGTGACTACACTTCCAGTCTCCCCCTTTGACAAATATCAAAAAGAGAAAAGATAGATAGAGCACACGCAAATAGCCAAATCCAAGATAAAGAAAAAGCCTAAAAATACAATGTCATACTAAGTGAACTAAACAACACTAGATAAATTGCATACAAAATTAATATGTAATTAAGAAAAAATTTCAGGAATAAGATAATGTAGATTGAATAACAAAAATATTCAACATACATGACTAAAATGATCACAAGATACATAACTCAAAATAGTATTAAAAATTCAAAAAGTAACCATACAATCAAAATATCATAAATATCCTATTGAGTTCGCTAATTGACTAGGGTTAGTATAATTAGGAATTGTGACTTTGGGATTAACGCCCTTTTTTCCCTAATTTATCGAGATAATTAGTATGAGGGATTATGGAGTCGATGCCTAGATTAGTGAGATACACGCCAAAGGATTGGGTGTAATGGTAGGGTTAGTCTGTCATGTAAATCTATAGTCATTGCATGTCTGTTAACGCGTTTTTCATCAATCAAGTAGAAATAAGGGACTCTGATAATAAGACTTGACCGCCTTAATCATCATTATTTTAAAAACTTATCTCTTGAATTTTTGACCAAAATAACCTGAAAAAGCCCTTGTTACTCTTTTTAATTATATTGCATAACATACCTTGTTCTAAGTTCCCAATTCTTGTGGAAACAAATTTACTTTTGATACTTCGATAACAACATTGGTCATCGTTTTGTTAATATACTTTTGTCGCTACTGCGACAAAGGAGGCCGGCAATGACAAAAGAGTCGCTACCGTTTGTTATTTATCCCAAAAGAGGAAAAGGAAACAATCAGAGAAAACCTGACGAAAATGGGAGAAAACAGGTCATCGCAACCATGTCTCGGGTTCGGGAGTCGGTTACTCAAGGGGAAAGTATTAACACCCCTCACGTCCGTTGTACGCGACGGGATCCACGCTTCATTGTCTATCTAAAAGGGTGTGTTTACTATCTACGCTAATGGTCCCAGGGACAAAAGAAAAGAAAAGAGACTCAATAGATCATCGTCGCTCTATGCCTATGTATTCCCTCGTGCAATGGGAAAGTCAGAGTCAATGTAGTTCGGCTAACTACGGGTGAAGGGGTGGGAAAGGTTGCTCGCCAAGACATCGCCGTCTTGTGCCTACATATTCTCATCTGGTATGAGAGATCAGAGCAAACGTAGTTCAGGCTAGCTAGACCACAGGTTGGTTCAAAATGTTTTTAGGCCCGAGTAGGGTTAAAACTTAGTTCTAGCAGTTAGGTGTATGCAGCACGACTATTGGAGACTTAGGCGTTACCTATTTGCGGTAAAACCAAGAGTTAACAAAACTCTCCTTATGAAAAAAGGTTTTCCAAATTAAGATCCCAAAGGATAAAAATATTTGAAGTTTGTTTGTATTTTTTAGAGAAGAAGTGTTTTGAGTTTGATTTGTAACTCATGTTGCACTAAAGACTACGACTTAGGAGCGAATGCATCGCATATCGCCCAAAGGGCGTACACTAAACACTCTAAGAAATTGAGAGGAAGCCCCCGATCACTATTTCCCAAGTACTTAAGGCTCGTAACGTACAACACGCATTAACCTTTATTAAGTATTTTGAAATTGTTTGAAGATGAGAAGAGAAAAACACTCTAAAGGGAGGCTAACTCAACCTAATAGTTGTCATGCAAAGTGTACCTAATGTTATCATGCATGGTTTAAGTCCTAAGGTCTATCATAATCTCAAGATATTAGAGGTCCTAAGGGGACAAGGCAAAGAAGAAAGAGGAAGAAGGAAGCATAGAATAGAAGAAAATGCAAGTATGCAAGCATATAATGCACAATTAGAATGATAGTGAGGGAGGAACAAAGTGTGGGGAAGTAGCCTCCACAAGCATATCTCAATCTCAGGCATGCATATGAGAGATGCAAAAGAGAAATAAGAGATAATGCACAAAAAGAAATCAAACAAGTGCACCATAATGGGATGAAATGGGAGAATGAATCCTACAACCATTACCATCAACCATAATGCCAAAAGGCAAGCTAAATGAAAGGAGAAGAAGATAAAATGAAATGTGAGAATGGGATGTAACATGAGGACAACAAGGAACTCATATGGGCAACTCAACCATAGGCTACACAAAAACAAGCACAAAGGCACCAAAAGGTCCTCATGGATTCACCATTCATGACATGTTTCAAATACCTCCAAAGGAGAGACCAAACCATCTCAAATGGGATTCCAAAGTCATTGGACAGAAGTGGAGATGAAAAGAGAGAATGCACATATCAAACATCAAACACAACCAAAAATAAAGCAAGAAAAGGCAAGGAGAAAGACCAAAGTCTTACACACATTCAACACTTGAAGTTCAAGTGGAAAGCCTAAAAAGAAATGCACAATTCAACAAGAAAAGAATAACTTTATGACCCAAAAATGAACATTCAAGTACCACAATATGTTAGAAGCGTGAATCAAGAAGATTTGAGAGCTCAATGGATCCACAAAAGTCATTTCCAAAGAAAACTAGGTCAAGTACTTGTATGAATCTCCCTTAGAAGTAACTTGACTTGCAAGTTACCTCAAAAATAGGAAAAAGGTTCAAAAATAACCAAATAAAATGCAAGAAGTACATCAAGATGTTGGCAACCAGAGGCCAAAAGATTACAACCAATGTCATCTCAAATCATCATTAAAGAATTTGATTCACAAGGATGCACCAACTTGAGAGAGGGTTGTCGAGGGTCAGTAAAAATGCCATCAAAGTCAAACCAAAAGTGATCAAACCAGGGGCAAAATGGTCCTATAAAATTCTTCAACTCATCATGGATATGAGGAAAATTTTCCAATCATTGGAGCAGAAGGATGGATCAAAAACAAATCAAGAAACCAAAAGAATAAATAAAAGATCATTTAAAAACACCTTCAAACATTAATTCCCATTTTAATTGAAAAATAAAGCAAAAATGAAAATAAAAATTTCCAAAAATTAAATGACACATAAAAGTGTCTAAAAATAATTTTTAGGGGAATCTATCATGATTGAAACTATTTTTAAATATCAAAAATGAAAAGAGGAATTAAAATAAAAAGAAAACAAAATAAGAAACAAAAAGGTGTGAATAGAAATCTAGCACGTTCAAAACCTTGGGTTGGGTCATAAGTAGGGTGCGTATAGCATCTTAAGCCCACCTTCTTTAGCAAACATCGAATGCAGCATTCCATTTATTACGTGGCAGTCAACAATCCCACCTAAGCCAGTTAGACTAGATCCAAATTGTTGATCATCCCTAGTCAAACATTCCACGCATACACTTGGCACGCTTACTCGCCAAACAGATAAAAACCCAGACGCTGAAGCACTGTGCTCTGGTCGTCTTCTCCGATCAAGCTACCGGAGCTGGAGTTCCAAAACTCCACCAAATCAGAAAAAATTTAGGTCTAAAATGATCTCCAAGTCACGTAGATTACAAATCCACCAACCAATTTCATTGATCATGTACATACAAAGAGGATCGAGCAATCAAAATTTTGAGCATCAAACTGAAAATGCAACAAACACATCCTAAAACTATCCAGCATTTGCCAACACACGTAGGTCTTTAGTATACAACAAAAATGGCATGAAATTGATGCATACTGAGTGAGAAATTCTGATTTGAAGCTTACCTAACGGAGCCTCTCCGTTGGAGCTTTTACAAGTGCTTAAGCTTGATGAAACTGTGCAGATCCACTCACTAGAGCTCAAGGAAGATGATTATGGCTTTGAATTGCTTTGAAAGTGCTTGAATTGCAATTCACGATTTTTAAATTCCACTTGAATGCTCCAACTGTAATTGAGCTCTCTGTGCACGAAATGGCATGAATGAAGCTTCATTCTTCATCTGAAGCATTTATATGTTGGACCTAGAAGTAATTGGAGGCCCAATTGTGGCTGAATTGAGTGTAATGAAGAAATGCCCAATTGTGAATTCCATGCTTCATGCACACGTGAAACAACTCCAATTTCCCTTGTTTTTGATTCAAATTACTTGCTGGGAGTTCAAATTGATCATGTGGCTGGAAATTATCCCTTGAATTGATCCAATGGTTGGTATTGAATGTGAAACTTCACCATGAAGTTACTTGAAAATTCACGTGTTCTTGATGCCATGACTCCAATCCAATTTGTGAATTTCACTTGGTATGATAAAGGGACTCAAACTATGTATAAATATGGCATGAAAAGGAATTAAATCCAATCCAATTTAAATCATGACTTTAAAGTCTTTTTTTCATGATTTTTCCTTCACCAATCTCCAAACCCTAGCCAAATTCAATCCAATTTAGTGTTCCATGATGCAATTGGGATCATTTGAATCAACTTTCATGTTGGGAAAAGTTCCATTTGAAGTGCACAAGTGGATGATCAAGACCTATAATGAAAAAGGACCTATAATCTCACTTTCCCAAAATACCCCTACCTTGCAAGTCTCATAAATTGAGTTCTACAAATCAGATGAAGGACTTCTAGGACTTTTTGGAAAGCTAAGAGCATAAGGAATAACTTTCATGTTTTCACAAGTTGAGATGAAACATGAATCTAGGTCAAAAATTTCTTGAAAGTTGGTTGACTTTTGTTGACAGAAAACACATTCATCTGAGGACCCATAACTTGTCAGCATCATCACTTGAGTTCCACAAACCCAATGGATGAATTCTGGTACTCAAAAGAAATCTAAGAACATGATCTATAAGTCTCATGTTTTCATCAAAGTGAGATGAAACTTGTATCTTGAGATAAGCGGTCTTGAAGTTGGGCACTAAACAGGGGATTTTACACTGAGAACCTTAGAAACCCTAATTTAGTAACTCCTCACACTCTGCATTCTTCTTAAATTGACCTTGGAATAACATCTCAAATGCCTCAACACAACATTCCATGATCACCATGACTTAGAACTGAGTCTTAATCTCCTTCAGATCCACAGTTGATTTAGGGTTGACCAGATGAAAACCCTAGATGCACCACTCTTGACTATGGCTTCTTGCACATGATACAAAAACTTGGATAAGCTACACAATGGATCTCAAAGCACTCAATGAGATTCACAATCCTCTGATGATCCTCAATTGGCCTCCAGGTTAGGAAATAATCCACATACATCCATCTACTCTCTTAGAGAGCATTGACCACTTCTTGGTGACTTGATGAGCACTCATGCTTGAATAAAACCTCTTGCTTAAGCTTAGAACCCTTGGTAATCTTCTCTTGTTATGCACACTCCTCTTGACCCCCTGCAAATGAACAATGGTATGCAAATGCAAATGCTAGAACAATGAAATGAAACATAAACCAAGTAAAGAAAAGGTTGGGAAAATTTTGAGGTACAACAGCTGCCCCTATTCAAGCGACTTGGACCTGACTGGGTGAAAAGAAAACAGATTTCAAACAATCAAGGTAAAAGACTGTTGAATACCGACGAACCTGGAAATTTTCCAACCGCAAAAATAAACTTCAAACTCTGATTGGGGACAAAAATCTCCGGAGATAACCGAATCTAATAAACATCTTGATAAATCCCAAGAATACTCCGCTGGGGAAGAGAGCAGCTTAACCAAGCAACTCTGGTAGGGAGAAAGAGAGAAATTTAACCAAATAACTCTGCTTAGGGAGCGCAAAGAACATAACCAAGTAACTCGGCTGGGGAATTAAGAGAAACTTAACTAAGTAACTCTATTGTCGATCCCACTGGGGAAAGAAGAGGAACTTAATCAAGTAACTCTATTAGATAACACCTGATAAGATGAACCCATCCATCAAAAATTGCGCCATGATCTGGATACCATACGGGATTAAGAATGACATTTCAAATTGTCGGAATCTGGATATTCAACGAACAAAATGAGTCAATGAAATTTGCCGGAGTCTGAACACTCGACGTGATACCCGGAGTCTAGATACTCAACGTAAGAACCGGAGCCTGGATACTCAACAAAAAAAATCGGAGCCTGAGCGCTTAACGAAAAAATCGGAGCCTGAACGCTCAACAAAATAACCGGAGCCTGAATGCTCAATGAAATAACATAAGCCTGAATGCTCAATGAAATAGGAGTATACCACAAATATACTCATAAGTTCATAACAGCCTGAACAACTGGAGTTTGACAACACTACTGAGGAATAACATAAGTCGGGGTTTGAATACCACGCGGGCTATAAGAAATTACTAGTCGTCAAGGTCTGAACACCATAGAAGCGACTACATCAATAACAACTTTCCATGGCCTGGATACCATACGGGCAGAAGATAACCTTTCAAATGGTCGGAGTCTGAATATTCAACGTAATAAGTCGGAGCCTGGATGCTCAACGAGAATAACCGGAGCCTGAGTGCTCAACGTAATACCCAGATCCTGGATGCTCACGAAATTGACCGGAGCCTGAATACTCAACGGACGAGGAAATACATCATAAATATATTCATCAGGGTCTAGATACCCAACTGACTTAACTGGAGTCTGGATACTCGATGGACAAAGCACAATAACACCAATTGTTGTGGTCTGGATACCACAAGGACTAGATAAAACACATAATTTGCAATGGTCTGGATATCACACGAGCCGGATAAGTCACATTTAAACTTGTCATGGTCTGGCACCATATGTCAAATTTCCAGAGTTTGAATACTCAATGAAAAATCGGAGTCTGAACACTCAAAGAAATAAGCCGGAGCCTGAATGCTCAACGTATATAACTGGAGCCTGGTTACTCAACGGACAAAACAAATATAACATCACCATGGTCAGAATACCATTCGGGCAAAAGACATCAATCATTTGTCGAAGATACACCTGTAAACAAAGAGGTAACTACCTGGCTTATGTTTTACATGCATATGTTTGGCAATGGCGTAATGCTCCATACGAAATAGAAATGCTACACATTTGGAGGATGCTATGCAACAAATGCCGAATGCAATGGAACCAAACCAGCAAAATAACTGCTGAAGAGAAAACCAAAGTCCACCCTATTTGGGGAAACGACTATCACACGCCAATCACAATTGGACTTACACTGGGAAACAAGCCCTGAACGGCCGGGGAACAAAGTTCTTACGAGAACAAGAAGTTCAAACTCAGCTGGAGATTTACATTAAAAACCTACTAAGGAAAACGCCCTGAATGGCTTTCCAGAATACAACTCTTCTGGGGAGAAGATGACACTGCCGGATAGACAAACAGACATTGAAAACAAAATCAACCTACTGAGGAATCAAGAACTCTGGGGGGGATTCAGAATCAACCACCAAGATTCACAACACACCCTGCTGAAGAAAATAGCCCTGAATGGCTAACAAATACTCACTTGCCTGTGACGACTTACTGGGGAAACAATTTGCTGAGGATAGAGACAACTCTACGATCCTGTACGGGAGGAAAACCAACTTTATTGGGGAACACCCAACGAGAGAAACAACATCGACCTCTGCTTGGGGATGATTCAACAAACTCGAACTCTGAGGAGATACAAAGTTATACGTTCAAACTCTATGAGGAGAAATCCCATCTCGACTCACTGGGGAGTATAGGCGCACCTTCTAGGGATAAATCTGCTCCACTGGAGACTTCGGTCTCGAACTGCGAAGAGCTAAATGTGTACCGACCAACTGTCGGGGATAAGCGTACACACTTAACTGCTCGGTCCATCTGCATACAGCTCCACCGGGGATAGAGATGTTCAAACTTCAATAACTGGGGTAACTGGTGATCATACCAGAGATACACCTCTGATAAATTGCCCCGAGGGTAACGACCCTGCATAAAATGAACAAACAGACAAGGTATCATGTACAAAGCACTTATCTCAGTCATCATTCGTGACATCATTCAAATAACTCAAATTTTTAACGATTATTGGCAAAGCCTGCAAGTTTATGTATGCACAGTTTATCAAAAACATCGGGCATTTTTTGCAAACAAAATAGTAAGGCTAAAGTAAAACAAACAATTACTGAATAGTATATGTTTTATTGACAGATGGGCCTGTAAATAGGCAAGATTTTACAAGAGATGCAACCCCTAAAAAGAGCAAGCTGCGCAAAAATATACAGAAATGCAGAGGAATATACAGAATGTCAGCAATGTGGCACAGACAAACACCATAAGTTGATCCATCTATGACCCGCATGACTTTAATGCTTCACCGATGCTTCGTCTTCAGGTCCTCCCTCAATCCACTACGCTTTGAAGATCACACGCAGACCGCAGTCATTTGCTTTTAAAATCCCTAACTTTTGCGTGAATCGCCCTTTCGGGTTTTCAATTCACTGGGATACCCATTTTTGCCAAAGTCGCCTTTTCAGGTGTTCGACTTTACGGGTTTACATCTTTTCCTTTTAAATCCCTAATTTTTGCCTGAACTCATTCTTTTTACGGTTCGCCGGGATGCCCTATTTTTTCCTGGATATTATTTTTTCTTTCCAGCGGGTCTCTTTAAGCAAAGTATTTTTTAATTGCGTCTGCATTCACAGGGGATGTAAAATCCTCACCATCCATGGTGAATAACAACAAGGCTCCTCTGTAGAAGACCTTTCACATGATTTATGGACCTTCATAGTTGGGAGTCCATTTGCCCCTGTGATTTGTTTGTGGAGGGAGAATCTTTTTCAGCACAAGGTCGCCCGTCTGAAAGCTTCAAGGGTGCACCTTCTTGTCAAAATCTTTCTTCATCCGGCTCTAATACAACCGACCATATGCAATAGACGCTAGCCTTTTCTCATCCATCAGGCTAAGCTGATTCAATATGTTCTTTACCCATTCTGCCTCATCGAGCTTGACGTTGACCAGAACTCTCAGAGAAGGAATTTCAACCTCTAATGGTAGGACAACTTCCATACCATACACCAGCGAGAAAGGAGTTACCCCAGTTGATGTGCATATTGTAGTACGATAACCGTGCAAAGGGAAGGGCAACATCTCGTACCAATCTTTATAAGTTACAACCATATTTTGTACTATCTTCTTGATGTTTTTGTTGGCCGCTTCAACAACGCCGTTCATCTTTGGACGATAGGGTGATGAGTTGTGATGCTTGATTTTGAAACTCTGACGTAGTTCCTTCATCATCTTGTTGTTCAGATTCGAACCATTATTAGTAATGATTCTTTTAGGCACCCCGTATCTACAGATGATATACCTTTTGATAAATCTAGATACGACTTGCTCCGTAACATTCACATAGGAGGCTGCTTCCACCCACTTGGTAAAGTAGTCGATAGCTACCAAGATGAAGCGATGTGGATTGGATGCGGTTGGCTCGATCTTTCCAATCATGTCAATGCCCCACATGGAAAAGGGCCAAGTAGATGCCATGACATTCAGAGGACACGGCGACACATGAATCTTGTCTGCATAAATCTGGAACTTATGGCATTTCTTCGCATATTTGAAGCAATCAGATTGTCAGCTAACAATACCCTGCTCGCAACAGTTTTTGAGACATGGCGTGCCCGCCGGCATGCGTACTAAAGGCTCCTTCGTTGACCTCTTCCATAAGCAAGCTTGATTTTTTCTCGTCCACGCATCTCAATAACACCAAATCATAATTCCTCCTATAAAGTACACCATCTTGATTCAGATAAAAGTTGCCAGACAACCTTCTCAGAGTCTTCTTATCCCGGGTCGACGCCCCTAGCGGATACTCTTGTTTCTTAAGAAAGTTCTGGATGTCATAAAACTAAGGCTTGCCATCAGAGACTTCCTCAATGTCAAATACGAACGTCGGCCTATCAAGGCGCGAGATGACTATTCTTGGAGCATCATTCCAATAGTTCACCTTGTACATTGAGGATGACGTCGCTAGAGCGTCTGCCATCTGATTCTCCGCTCTCGGCATGTAATGTAACTCTACACGATCAAAGAATGGCAATAGCCTCCTTGCATAGTTCATGTAAGAAATCAAATTAGGTTTCCTGGTCTCCCGTTCTCCTTTGATTTGATTTACAACTAGCACTGAATCGCCGTATACATCTAGGTTCTTGATCCTCAGATCAATGGCTTCTTCTAACCCCATAATGCACACTTCGTACTCTGCTTCGTTGTTGGTGCAAGGAAATGCCAACCTGGTAGTGAATGGGATATGAGACCCATGGGGAGTCGTGATGATTGCCCCAATCCCACTTCCATACGAGTTAACAGCACCATCAAATATCATCTGCCATTAGGAGCCAAGCTCAGGACCTTCGTTAGGCAATGGTTCATCACAATCTTTCATCTTCAGATACATGATGTCTTCGTCAAGAAAATCAAATTTCATAGGTTGATAGTCTTCGACCGGCTGTTCAGCAAGATATTCTGACATAATACTCCCCTTGATAGCTTTTCGGGAAAAATATTGGATATTGTACTCTGTCAGTACCATCTGCCACCTGGCAATTCTTCCAGAAAGTGCTTTCTTTTCGAAGACGTATTTAATCAGATCCATCTTCGAAATTAGCATGGTTATATATAAGCATGTACTGTCTCAAACGTTTGGCAGCCCACGCGAGTGCGCAACACATTTTCTCCAACATCAAGTACTGAGACTCACAGTCTGTGAACTTTTTACTCAGATAGTATATTGTGTGCTCTTTTCTACCAGTCTCGTCTTGTTGACCGAGAACATAACCCATACCGTTCTCAAGAACCGTTAAGTACATGATCAAAGGTATTCCAGTGACTGGGGGTATCAATATCGTAGGTTCCTGCAAATATTCTTTTATCTTATTAAACGCCCTTTGGCAATTTTCATTCCAGACAACCGCCTGATCTTTCTTTAGCAATTTGAACATTGGTTCGCACGTGGTTGTGATATGAGATATAAACCGAGCAATGTAATTCAATCTCCCCAAGAAACCACGAACCTCTTTTTCCATTTTCGGCATTGGCATATCTTGAATAGCTTTTATTTTTGCAGGATCGACCTCGATTCCTTTTTCACTAACAATGAATCCCAGCAGCTTTCCTGACCTGACTCCGAAAGTACACTTGTTAGGATTCAACCTCAACCTGAATTTCCTGAGCCTCTCAAATAGCTTCAACAAATTGACCAGATGCTCCTCCTCCGTTTGTGACTTTGCTATCATGTCATCAACATAGACCTCAATCTCATGATGAATCATGTCATGAAACAAAGTCACCATAGCCCGCTGATAGGTTGCCCCTATATTTTTCAACCCAAAAGGCATTACCTTATAACAGAAAGTCCCCCACGGTGTGATAAACTTCGTCTTCTCCATATCCTCCGGCGCCATCTTGATCTAGTTATAACCGGAAAAACAGTCCATGAAGGAAAACACGGAATATTGAGCAGTATTATCAACCAAAATGTCAATGTGGGGGAGCGGGAAATCGTCCTTCGGACCCGCCTTATTCAAATCTCTGTAATCAACACACATCTGTACCTTGCCATCCTTCTTAGGCACAGGCATAATGTTGGCGACCCACGGAGGGTATGTTGTTACGGATAAAAATCCTGCGCCCAACTGCTTTCGGACTTCTTCCTTGATTTTTACAGCCATATCTGGTCTCGTACGCCTGAGCTTCTGCTTGACTGGCGGGCACTCTTCACACAACGACAAGCGATGAACCACGATGTTTGTGTCAAGCATGGGCATGTCTTCATACGACCAAGCAAAGATATCACTATACTCACATAGCATCTCAACTAACCTTTGCTCGATATCACTCTGCAACGCAGCCCCTATCCGAACATTCCTCACAACTTCCTCAGAACCCAAGTTAATAACCTCAATTTCTTCCTGATGAGGCAGAATAACCTTTTCTTCCTGTTTCAAGAGTCTGGCTAACTCTTCTAGTAAGTCTTCATCTTTATCAATCTCTTCTTCGGCTTGAAATATCGGATTGTCGAAGTCGAAGAGAGTCATAGATGTCTCTGGCGCGGTGTTATCTGCAATGTGAATCCTACAATGATAATGGTTAAATGCTTAAAATGACTCTCTTCGACAATGATAATGGGGTATATCCAACACTTGACCCCAACCTGGTGCTGCCCTAGCCTGTACCACTGCATGGGCTTCTTTGAACGACGACATGGCTACTTCGAGCGCTTTGCTCGCAGCAGACACCTTATCTTTGATCTGTACCGTCTCAAAGGCTTGACAAAGAGTCTCATGGATTTCATCATCCACCTCAACATATTTAAACAAAGATAAATGACTGATCATTATATCTTCCTCTCCACATACGGTGACAACGCTGCCACCCACCATGTACTTGAGCTTCTGGTGCAGCGTGGAAGTTATAGCTCCTTCTGAGTGAATCCAAGGATGATCCAACAAACAACTATAGGCAGGCTGAATCTCCATAATATAGAATACCACATCAAATACTTCGGGACCAACTTGAATTAGCAACGTCACCTCCCCGAATACAGACCTTCTGGTACCGTCAAAAGCACGTACTACCAGGTCACTTGGTGTGCAGATTAACCCTTTCATGTCCAACTTCATTAGGGCCTTCTTTGGAAGCACATTCAAAGATGATCCTGTATCTACCAGCACATGAGACAGGACATATCCATGAGATTCAATTGAGATGTGCAACGCATAATTATGATTCCTGTCCCTCGGGGTCAAGTCCAAATCTGTGAAACCTAGAACATTTCCTGCATTGACGTGCGCTACAACCCGTTCAAGTTGGTTAACTGATATCTCTTGCGGCATGTAAGCAGTATTCAATATCCTCAACAACGCATTCTAGTGCGCTTCTGAACATAACAGCAGTGACAAAATAGAGATTTTGGAGGGCGTCTGTTGCAAGTGATCTACTATCTTGTAGTCGCTCTTTCTTATTGTCATACCCCAAATTTTACCCTTAGATTAGTGATCATTTTTTTGCATTCTATTTTATTACGTATTTCTTTTTTTTACTAACCGTTTTACCCGTTTGTTTTGTGAAGTTAGATGCGCCACATGAGGTTCGATACTATTGAAGCTTTATGTTGTTCATTATCCCCGACAGGCTATGTCGAATTCGGGTGGATGTGAAAGAAGGACCCGCCTTCATTCTAATGGTCATATGGTCAATACAAAGCCAAGCTCTTCCTCGAGGAGGATTAAAGCCCATATTCACTGGTTTTAAGGACATTTGTTTTGGATATGAGGAATTAAAAGTGATGCTCTCATTTCCAAAGCCTCAGAATATTAGTTCAAGTGACAAAGCGGGGCATGGCCAAAAGGCTACTTGAAGGTTTAGCAAAATGTTTTTTTTTAAATCTATCAAGAAGGAAGTGACTGAATGGTGACCAAATTGAAGTTGTTCAAGGATCGTTTGGCGTAAAAAAAAAATATTAAATTTATGGATTAATGAAAAGTAATGGATATAAAGTGCAAGTTCAATTCAAGCTTCAATCCTAAAGCTATTCGGGATTTTGAGTCAAGTTATAAACGATTCTCATTTCCATCAGGCTTTATATTTCAAACCCAAATTCAAGTTGCGTGAACAAGATTAAAAGGTTCATACAAGACTTCCATGCCAAAAATATGGATTTCTTACGTTCCTCACAAATTCAAAGTGTCATAAAAATTCGTGAACTATGGACATGAAGACCTTAACCCAAGGGTTGTTTGACATAGAAATTCAAAAATAAATTTCTTTACACTTCAATCACAAAAATGTCAAACTACTACATCTTTTTCATAATCAAGTCATGAGGGCATCAAATCATCCAAATTAACTATTTTTTTGTATCATTCTGTTAAAAGTACATCAACCAAAAATAAGGACATTTCATTAGAAAGCCCAAATGGAACAAATCCTACTATTTTTCTTGTTGAAAGGAAACAGGAAGACCCTGCCAAAGATAATTGAAAGATAGCCAGCTTTCCCTTTTAACCATCAATCCTGCAAAAATGTTATACTAGGCTATTGACACCAACTGAAACCTCATGGCAGTCGTTTTCCCTTCATACTGTTAATAAGCCCGATGCCAGCTGCTGAGAGATTGATGGCGGTTTTTTGTTTCCGGAACGTCGGCAATTACTGATGATAATAAAGTCCTGCAAACAGCAAGATTCATTTCAGAAACAAGTTTGAGACAATATGCTTTTTCTCACACATTCAGAATAACAACACACACGCTGCATACGCAAGTGAAGCACCAAATTCACATACAACATCATACAGATTCGCATAAAACTGTCAGCTCAGAGGCAATCATAGATAACAAAAATTAAGCAAGAAATAGCAGATAGGACATGAGTCGTCATGTTCAAGGCGACCAAAACAGAAACAAGAACAAAATTACCTACAACAGCAAAGAAAATCAAGAAGAAAATCATCGTAGTGAGGCAAGCGAAAGAGGGAAACCTACATAAAATCTAGATTGTCACGTACTCTCACAGATAATAGAACAACATTACGGCAACAAGAATACAAGGCATACCATCGTCAATCCCCAATGACGACAACGTAATACGCACAGACAAAAGGCTACGACTCGCAACGGTGTCTCAAAACAAAGAAAATCAAAGATGAGGGGATTCGAAGCATACCAAATCTCATTCAATCATGTAGCCCATGAAGCTCCGTCGCAAAAGCGAAAAAGAAATGGATTGAAGAATCTATAACGGAAGCCGCCGTCGTCGCCTGGGCAAAGATTCACCATGACGAAGTTCATTGTCGATATGTATTCAATGATTTCCTGCTTAGATTACGCTTCAGAACCTGTCCTGCACCACCCCCTTCATTTGTGGATCAAATATGCGACAAAAGCTCAATAGATGTGCCAGTTTTAGATGGTGTTTTATCTTCAAGGCCTTTTCAAGTTGCTTGTTCAACCAGTTGTGGAGATGCAATTTCCCTTTCAAATCCACCTTGGGAGCAACAAATACATGATGGGGTCTTGAGTATTCCTGATGGAGATATCCCTATTATAGTGCCAGGAAATTGCCATACGATGGCTGATCGTCATATGGATATAAAGTCTTCAGCAAATGCCATATTAATTGGATAATAGTACCACAAATAACCAGAAGGGAAGAGTACTTGTAACTGTGACTAGTTCTCCAGTATCTAGACAAGTTAATGTCATGGAGCCTCTAGGACAAGGAAAACAATTGCCATCTGTGGAGTTCGCCGCTGACGAAATCTGCATCGAAAGAGTAAGTCGTATGAGGTAACAGGTCTTTGTTTAGCAACAGAACTCAAAAACAATCTTGTGAGTTAGAGAGGGCAAGATTTTACCTCAACAATTCAACAGGCACCGGCATGAGGAAATCCAGAGCAACCATTCGAGAAGATTCAACAAATCAGGTTTCGCAATCCCCGCTTTGTCTGCTCTAACATGTCGATTGTTACGGTGAAAACATTAATCAATTCACAGACATTAGTAAGAGAGGGGTTGTACATCATCATTGCATTTAGATAAATCAGGATGGAATTCAAACACAGGATCAATGGCATTAAACTGTTTTTTAATTTGGATAGAAAACGTACAGACAAGTTTCAACAGGAAAGGGACAACATTTTCATCGTAGTAAATTGGTTCATAACACCATCATTATACTTTCCAAAACAGAGTATGAAAAATCACAAACATGTTTCGGACATGTTAACTTAAGAAGGAAAGTCCTTTAACTTCTTTCTTCAATTTGGTTGTGAGAGCCGTGTATAAAAAGGGGATTCACCAACAGCAAAAGGGGGACATCAGAAATAAAGGGATTCACACAAAAAAAAAACGCTTTCACAAATAAAAGGGAAAATTTTGAAGCTTATCTTTCCGCGAACTTCCGACTTTGCCACCCCCGATGCCACCATTTCGCCACAACTCATAAGTCAACAAAGTCGTCGCCGGAGAACCACCGCCCCGCCACCGATTTCAACTATTTCATCGGCCGTGAAGATTATCGTAGGGACTTTGTTGTTGATCATCGTCACCCGTCATTGGTTCTTAGATCGTATAGTTTTGGTTTTGGTTCTGAAATGGAAGAGGATAACGAGCAAGGAGGATGAAGCAGAGGAAAGACGAGAGAAGTTCGCGGCAAAGGGGGTCAAGGGTTTCTTAAAATTCTTTATTTATGTGTTAACGTAATGGTTTTGGGCGGGTCAGTTTACCCGATTGAACAGCTTGACTCTCGGTTGGGCTTTGGGGGCAGGAGGCCCATCTTGCTTTTCTTTTTTATATGCTGTTTATTCTTGTAATAATTATTAATAAGAAATTACTAACTACTAACTATCCTAACTTAACAACTGACTTAAAATTAAAACCTAAAAAAATATATTTTATTTAATTCAATTTATTAATATTAAAAAAAACGTTTTAAAGTAATCATATAATAAAAAAATAATAATAATTAATTTAGGAATTTTAGTTTTTAATTTAAAAAATAAATAACTAGATTTCGAACTTTCTTTTTATGTAATTCAATGCTAAAAGTAGATTTAGTTTTTTAAATAAATAAATAAAAAGAGTTTAATTCATTTAAAACTTAATAAAATAATATTAGAAATCAAGGGGAAACTTTTTCAATATTTTCTAATTAACTAATTTAAATTAAGTAAACTAGAATTTATTGACCTTTTTTAAGATAACAACCCCTTTTTAATTAACTATTAACATTTTAACTTAAAAAGTTCTAATTACATAATTCACAAAAAGCCACAAGAATAATTAAATTCTGTCAATTTGCAAATTAATTTCTAAACTTACTTTCAATTTAGCCATAAAATTCTCAAAATACTTAAAAAACAACTAATCATAAAATCTCACCACTTGCATACCAATTTACATTCTCTTTCACCTTTATTTTCCCTCCGAAGGAAAGGTTCACATATTTGACCCTTGTGTCATGCCTTTACCCTCACCCCAGCATTAGGATTCGAGTCCCCGTACTCACCTTTCAGGCGTTCTGCCGTGGACATCCCTTCACATCTTCAATTCAACCTTATAACGTAGAAATAGGAGTCCTTGTACTCCAAAATAAACGCTTCCCTATGAACGTTTATTTTCCCCCTGGAACCTTGACTATAGTCAAGAAGTTCATCATCTCCCTCTGTGAGGGGAACTACGAATACTCTGATTCCATCCCTTATCCAGGATACGTAGGCACAAGATGCGAGTCTTGGCGAGTAAACTTAGGACTAACCCCTTTAGGTCCTTTTCTTCACCTTTAACCTTTAGCATTACCCTTAAGCAGATAACTATAGCAATAAGCACATTTAAAACAATAGGTTCTTGTAGAGTACTACAGAAGTTTAGGGTGCTAATGCCTTCCCTAAACATAACCAACCCCCGAACCCTAAATCTCTCCCCACATTGTGTTTACGATACAAAAATAGGTTTTTCCTTCCTTTAACCTTTCCTTCGGATAAATCAAAGACCGGTTGTAAATGAATTAAGATTCAAGTTAATCAATAGCTTGACATCCAAATTTCACCGCAACAAAGAAATGGTGACTTCACTGGGGACATCTAACTTCATCTTTTGAGGGTTATCCCTAACTTGTTTTTTATGCTTGATTTTGCTTATTATCTGCTTATATATAATTGTTGTACCTTTCTTGGGGTTATCATTGTTGTGAGATAAGTCCTACACCCGGACTTGAGTGCAATTATTATAGGATGGTGATATATTCGACGAGGCTTATAGGGAGTGAGTCCCGACCAAGCTAACTCGAGAATCCCGCTTAGTTGAGACCCTTTTGAAAATGGTTCAGTTGATCGAGTATAGTCGTGAAAAATTTTACTATTTTCGATTGGTGTCCATGATACTAAGGACCGTAGTTACCTTTAACCCTGCTTTAGCCTTGATTAGGACATAGTGCGAGACTATGAGGGAGTAGTCCCGAAATAGTGCTACGCGATACTACACTCAAAAGAAGTTCTCTTGAGAATATTATTAACCTCCGAGTTAGTTGGGAAGTTGATAATATCCAAAGGATGGGCTAATGACTTTGGGGACCTCTTTAGAACCTTGTTCTGCAGGTACAATTAACCTATAGTACATACCTTTTAGGATGGGTAGACCTTAACTCCACTCATTGTTCCTCTAACCTAGGACTTTTTGTTTTTTGTATGTATTTGTGCATGGCATAAAACATCATTCCTAGTTTCAAGGAATTCAACAGTCCTTTGCAAATTCAAAAGCCCTACATTTTTAAAGTTTAAAACCTTTTCCCAACTTTCCTAAAAATGTTTGCAATCAACCGTTGAAATTCTTGAAACCACTACATGGCATTAGCATCACGTTTTTGCATTGCATTCTTCCCCCGGTTTCTCATTCCCAGTTATCTTTATCTTCCAGTGTTCCTTTGGGTCGTCAAACTGATTCCTCGACACAGATATCAGACTAGAGCTAATTTAAGACACAAGATGTCAGAACAAGAGGAACATAATGCGGAAGTCTGAATGGAAATCGATGAGTTGAAAGCAGGCATGACTAGGCTTACCGAGATGCTTCAGGTATTAATTTCCAGATGAGAGCCACCTCAGAGGACCGTCATTCAGGAAGTTTCGAGTGCTGATCCATCTCCTGTTTCATTGTCGCCCTCTACTTGGCCGGAGTTTGGTTTACCTCCTAACTACTCTCCACCTATTGCATCTGCTGCTACAATTGGTCAGACTATCAGACCAGTTTTTCAAGCTCCTGTCTTTTACCGAGGCCAGACCTGTGGTTCACACCGTTAATTAGACTATCCAAGCTCCCTTTGAGAATTCTCCCTATGAGTACAATGCTACCCGTACTCAAGAGGACAACCAAGAAGATTTTGTTGAGCCTGAGATTACCCGTGAACAATTTCAAATCATAAACAAGAGACTTCAAGCTGTTGAAGGTACTGATTTCTTCAATGTTGAGGCTGACAATATGTGCCTAGTTTCTGGACTTGTTTTTCCTTCCAAGTTCAAGACTCCTGAGTTTATGAAGTATCAAGGTCACTCATGTCCAAGAGCCCATTTAGTCATGTATTTTCGAAAGATGGCAGCTTACACCAACAATCAGAAGTTGCTCATCCATTGCTTTCAGGATAGTCTGAGTGGTGCTTCTCTCAAATGGTATATGAACTTAGAGCCTAACAGTGTCCGCCGCTTCCAGGATCTCGGTAATGCTTTTATGAGGCAGTACAAATACAATTTAGACATGGCTCCTGATCGCCGTCAGCTACAAAGTATGTCTCAGAAAGAAAAAGAGTCGTTCAAGGAGTATGCTCAGCGTTGGAGGGAATTAGCTTCTCAAGTTGAACCCCCTATAGCAGAGAAGGAACTGACAGGAATGTTCATGGATACTTTGTCTCCTTTCTATTGGGAAAAGATGATTGGAAGTGTCTCTTCAAGCTTTACAGATCTGGTGACTATTGGCCAAAGGATAGAAGAGGGTTTGAAAAATGGTAAGGTATCTAAAGTTGCCGAATATTCTAATGGTACAAAGAAACCCTATGGGAATTTCCAGAAGAAGAAGGAGGAACAAACCAATGCTGTCATGACTGAATCAAGGAAGCCTCGCCATGGATCTCAACCTGTTGTTGCTCCACAACCAACTCAGACTGCTCAACGTGTAGTTATTAGACAAGACCAATCTCGAAATAGGAACCAATTTGATCATATTCCCATGACTTACACAGAGCTATATCCTTACTTGGTTCAACGAGGATTGATTACTACAAGGGCTTTACCACCTCCTCCTAATCCTCCTCCAGTTGGATTCAGGACTGATTTCCAGTGTGCTTTTTATGAGGGTGCCTTAGGCCATGACCTGGAACATTGTTTCGCGCTAAAAGCTAGAGTGTGTGAGTTGATTAGAGATGGAACATTGGATTTTGCAGATAATCCTCCCAATGCCCAGAAGAATCCTTTGCCAGTGCATCAGAAGTGAAGATTCAGACAGTACTGATTCAGTCGCTAGGCTTTTGTTTCTCGTTGTTTGTACTTTCCTTTTTATTAGTTGTTTGCTTTCAATTTATGTTTGTACTTTTACGTTAAAGAACTGAGCATTGCAACTTTCGATTTCAATTCATTTTATTTGCATCTTTATGCTTTACTTTCCAAATATTTACTTCTTGTCCAAATTTTTGATATGCAAAGATTGGAGGGAGGATGATGAAAACGTTATACTCATAATTGCTGTCAGTTTTGCTTTCAATCAAACTTTGTTGACGATGTAAGGCATTGTTTCAACTCCCAAACACTGGAGAAATAAGGAAGATAATCCCTTGTCACCCCCTTCGAGCCTAGAAGTTGGAGTTTCTTTCTTTACATTAAACCCACAATTTTTAACCTGGCATGGGTAGTTCTCAGTTAACTTGGTTATGTGTTCATACAATACACCCTTCATATAAAGGTAGCACTCATAATTTTCCTTCACACACAACAAGCAAGTGTCGAAGATGTTTTCCAAGCCAAGACACTGATGTTGGTTCGCCGTAATCATTAAAGCTATGCAGTCACTTTCTAAAGAAAAAAATCAAAAAAAAAGCCCACCAAGTCAAGACCTATAAAAGAGACTTAGGCAAAAATGGGGCATCCCGCTGACTGTATGCTTTAAAAGAAGCAGTTCAGGCAAAATTTAGGGATAATAAAAAGAGGAAATCTTTAAATCCTCACCATGAAAATCCTCAATGTCAAAATAACCATATGTTGTAACGAATCAGTGGCTGCCTTTTCATAGGTCCCTTGACTTGAACCATCATTGCTACCATCAGTGCAATTCCTAAAGGAACCTGAATGCATATTATGAGTTAACTGAGCATAGGACTAAAGATCATCACAAAGATGGGGTGGGTGAAGGTGAGATAATACTTAGAAAGGGGGGGATTGAATAAGTATGGAAAATTAAGACTTGAAAAGAATCACACAAATATTTTTATCCTGGTTCGTTTAACAACTACTCCAGTCCACCCTTCCAGAGTGATTTGCCTTTCTCAATAAGGACTTAATCCACTATTAAATCAAACTGATTACAATAGTATCACCTAAGAACAACAGTTCTTAGTCTTCTCAAGAGCTACTGATTCTAACTGAATCCTCTTAAGGAATATCCTTTACAATCAATGTAAATTAAATACAAGAGTTTTTAATGCTTCTATAAAGCTTTTATCACAACAGTGATTTTTCTCTTAAGTTTAAGTACAATGAGATTCTATGAAGAATAAGAATGAGAGCTTTTAGAATATTATGATTTCTTTTCAGCAAGTGTGTAACTGAAGAATGAAGTGAAGATCTCCTTTTATAGGCAGCTGAACCATGCAAGCTGAACGTTGAAAAGAGAGTCCCAAAAGGTCTGAGCCTTTTTGTCTTCACATCAACTGACCTTTCCTTGAAATAGATGGCACAGAAAAATCCTTTTTGTCTGTGTAAGTGTGTCTAGCATAAATAAGGAAAGAGACGTTGAATAGCTCCAACGGATATATTCTTGAAAATACTTCTTCAGTTTCAGCAAGTTCTTCAGAGTCTGAATGGATCAGAATCTTCTAATGAGATTCAGAACTAGATGTATCAGAGTCTTCTGCAGCGTGTGTGCTTCTAGCGTGTTGATCATCAGAGCATTTTGACACAGAACTTCAGTACTTGGCAGCGTAGGTACTTTCAGAAACTTCTGTGGACTAATGCTTTGAAAAACTCTTCAATCAATATTCTTATATACTTCTGATGCTTCAGCTTCAGATGCTTCTGTCTATCTTCAGATGCTTCTGACTCAGAATGTTCTGGAGCTTCTTTCTTCAGATCCTTCTGGAGACTACGCTCAGGATCTTTTGTGAGGACCAAACAGATTCTTCTGTAAGGTGCATCTGGCGCTTCAGAGTCAGAATAACTTCTTGTATTCAAGGCAGATTTGCTTCGAGAGAGTTAATACAATTTCAATCTGCAGTAAAAATCTCAAACAAATTTTAGAGTATATAATTCTTAAATATAAATTTCCTAACAGTTATCATCAAAACAAAGAGTAATTATTAAGAACCAATCTGTGTTCTAACAATCTCCCCCTTTTTGATGATGACAAAAAGTATCAGAAATTTTATTTAATTGAACATAAAGAATTATAACTCCCCCTGAGATGATGAATCTCCCCCTGAGTTAAATATGAAAAAGGAATAGAAACTTCCCTTTTTATCTTGAGTAATCTTCAGAGTCAGATCTTGTTTGTCTTTGTAATAATTAAGGGTCAGAATATCTTGCAGATATGAGATTCAGAGTTTGATAAAAAAATGATCTGAGAGACTCAGAGATCCTTTTATAGAGTGTTCTTATCAAATGTTCTGAAATGGTCAATTTAGATATTAGAAAGAGTAGATATGTCTGAAGATTCGTTCTAGTGAAATTATATTAAATAGTACAGATCTTTATTTTCTCCCCCTTTTTTGTCATAAGCAAAAAGTAAAAACTTTTAATAAAGACAAATAAAAAGAACATGAAGCAGATAATTCAATGGAGAATAACAAACTGATTCATTTATCATAACAGAGCAAGAGTACATTGGAAAATATCAGAAGATATAACAATAAAAATCAGATGCAACACAACAGATGCACAAACATGAGAAAAAAAATCTAAGAGTGTTTTGACAAAAGCATCTTCAATAAGTCTGTGATCTCAGATGATGATTGCTCTTGCTTTGACATCCACTTAGTCATTGTCTCATTCTTCTCATCTTGTTTAGACATCCACTCTGACATGTCCTCAGATTTCTTGTCTTGCTTCGCCATCCAAGATTTTATTTCAGATTGACCAGCTTCCAGAGCAGCAATCTTGTCTCCAAGATCTGGATTTTCTGTCTTTATCTCTGATGAAGAAGATGGAGGTTCTGCAGCCTGAACAGAGTCAATTGCCATAGGTTCTGGAGATCCTGAAGAGGGTTCTACCAGAGTCATAGTCAATGCATTGGCAGTTGGTTCTGGTGGAGGAGGAGGAGGAGCATCCAAACAAAGCAGAGGTTCAGTCTTGTTGACAATCCAGAATTGAGTTCTTTCAGCTCTGAGCTTGGCATCATCAGAACAGATGTTCTTCAGATTAGAAGCTACAGTGTTGAATCTATTGACAAAACCTTTCCAGATGATGTCAGTCTCATTTGCATCCATAGTTTCAGAGCATCTTTTCTGAACAGTACCTAAAGACAGCTGTATTTCTTGCAAAAACGTTTGAAATAAATGATCAATATTAAGTCTGGGTGGTGGTTTAAGCAAGGTTTCCAGAGTCATCTGTTTAGGCTTGGGAGTTGGTGGTATTAGTGATTTTGAGATGGAAATCAGAGGAGGGGGGACATATGGAATGAATGGAATTTCTGGTTTTTGAGGTAAGGATCTGTTTAAAGCATTAATCAGATTTGGTTGAGGTCTTGTGCGTGGGTAAACAACATCAAAAGATGCATTGGAGTATGGTATGAAAGCAGAGTTTGATGGTTTATCAGATGCAACTGTGTTATCAGATGCAGGATGCAGAGCTGAAACAGCAGCTTTACCAGATGTAGCAGATATGGTGGCTAAGGATCCTTCATTGTTCATAGATTGAATATATGAAAGGATTACAGATGGAAGGGCCTATCTGAGTTTTGGTTTCAGAGGTTTCAAAGGATCAGAAGGCTCAACTCTATCATAAAAATCTTTCAGTTTGAAACCATAAGATAAGTTATGATAAAGAGAAGACACTTGGGCACAATATATTCCAAATGATGATGGATTGGAAGTGGGAACAATCATCTCAGATGAAATTGCAGGTGGAGGCATAGGGTCTGGAATGGAAGTTTTAGCAGGTAAGGTTGATTCAGGTTTAGGTTCAGGTTCATGTACAGGATATTTGTCAGATGGATTAATCAGAAAATCAGGATGAATTTCTGATTCTGATGAGTTGGAGGATGTAGTAGGTGTACAAGAGGTAGAAGAAACTTGAAACACTGTTTTTAATGGAGTGATGTCAAGAACTTCTGTCTCAGGGATATGAGATGGTTCTGAAGGAATATCAGATTGTTGAGAAGGTGGTTCAGATGAAACAGGTGCAATAGGTTCAGAAGATGGAATGTTTGATGGTGGTAAGACAGAGTGTTTTTCAGGTTGATCTTCTGTGGTTTGTTTTTCTGGATGATCAGAAGTTTTTGGTTGATTTTCTGTTTGTGGTTGAGCAGAGTTTTGTTTATCAGAATTTTGTTGTAGTTCTGATGGTTGTGGTTCTGTTTGTTGTGGTTCTGTTGGTTGTGGAACTGATTGTTGTGGTTCTGTTGGTTGTGGAACTGATGGTGATGGACGTGGAGTGAAGTGTTTGATGTGTATTTTGGGTTGAGGTGGTTTTGATACAGAAGCAGTTGTTTGTTTATGAGGTGAGACAGAATTAGGGGCAGCAACAGATGTTGTTTGAGTGACAGGTGGTTTGGGAACAGACTTAATAGATGAATCATTAATAACAACATTTTTAGAAATAATAGAAGTTTTAGTACCTTTAAGTTTAATCCTCTTAGCAGATGCAGAGGCAACTTCTCCAGAATCCTTTATCTTTAAAAGATCCTTGGGTTTCTCAGCAATCTTAGCCTTCTTCTGGACAGGTTCAGATTCTACTGCAGGCTGAGATTTTCTCCTCTGAAGTGGAACTTCTTCTTCTTCTTCTTCTCCTGCATCTGGCAGTGGTTGCTTGACAAGTTGAAACACATTTGCTGGAACAGGCACTCCTTCCTTTTTACATTCCTCTATATACATCAGAACAATATGTATAGGTTCTTCAGCAAAGAATAGAGGAAAGTCAGATACTGGAACCCTCTTATTCAAATCAGACATATTTAACCTCTTTGGAGCAGTAGTAAGTTCATCTACAATCTTGAGTCTCAGAAGGCTTTTAGCGTTCAGAGGCTTTCCCATAATGAACTCTAATTCTTCTGTAACACCAGCATCATACAGAGCAGCCACTAAACCATTTTCAGTGAGAAGATCTTAGAGCAACCTTCCAAAAGGTATCCAAGTCCTGATCTTCTGGCCTTTTTCTTTTACAGATTCTCTAGATGCATTGATGTGATTCCACAGATGCATGAACAAAATGTAAGGCAGATCTACCTTGTTGCTCTGACTAAGGCAGTACATAAAATAGATTTGTTCATTGTTGACATAATCTGGGGAATTTGTTGACTTTCTGTGATGTATGCATCCCATGAAGATCTTGGCCCAGATCTTGTAATCAGGCTTCAGATCTTTGAATCTGTTAGAGGCTTGTCCAACAGTCATAACTTCCTCATAAACTTCATCCATATCCACACGCCCAGCTGGCAGGTGGGAAACACCATCTGTTTCTTCATAACCAATCAGTCTTCTAATCAGATCCTCTGTGATGATAATCTCCTTTCCCAGCACAGATGATAAAATAAACTTGGGATACACAGATGCATGAATCCAGAATTCCTTAACAAGCAGAGGGTAAACTGGTCCAAACAGTCTATCAAAGTATTTCACCCAACCTTGAGCTCTAACAATGGAGCAAAAATCAAACCCATTGTCAGCCAGAGAATCAAATTCAACCATGGATTCACACAACACTTCTAATTTATCAACAGGTGTGAGGAGAGTTCTCTTTGGAGGAGTATATGGAACAGCACCTAGGTTATCTGAAGTCACAGCAGCCATTGTGGATTGAAACTGTGCAGTTGTTGATGAAGAAGACGCCATTGAAGAATGCTTTTTAACACACTTAGGTTTTGAGTTTTTATGCAGAGAGAACAATAGATGAAAACGCATGTAAATTCTGAGAGTGAAAAGTGTGAAAGTGAATATATAACAAGTATTTATACTAATCACATAGGCACACCAAAAGACAGAAAGAACGCACGTTTGAGCAGCATTAAATGAAGAGAATAAAATCATTTCAAATAATAAATGCTTCTGACAATTTTGGGGGGAAAACCAAGATATTTACTATTCAAATTTCACCTCAAATGTCTTTTCAGTTGTGAACACGCCACCTCTTCAGATTTTGTGTGACACGTGTTTGCTTGCATGCTGTTCTGAATTCTCTCAAGAAATGAAACGTTAGCCAACGTTCAGATCTTCTAAAGATGATTAGTTCAGATTTTCACATCAGAAATATTAATCAGAATAGAATAAATGAACAGAAGAAATACTTCAGATGAATTAAGCATTTTTGCATCTGGAACAATTTGCTTCTGATAAATATCATTCTGGACAAAAATCCATACCAATATTTTTCAGAATAAAATTGAATCTATCTTCAACAAGGGGTTTTGTAAAAATATCTGCCCATTGATGATCTGTATCAACAAAGGCTAAATTTATGATTCCCTTCTGAACATAGTCTCTGATGAAATGATGCTTAATTTCTATATGTTTTGCCTTAGAATGTAAAATGGGATTCTTGGACAAACATATAGCAGAAGTATTATCACAAAAGATAGAAATGTTACTCTCAAAAATTTGATAATCTTCTAGTTGACTTTTCATCCAGAGCATCTGCGTGCTACATCCAGCAGCAGCAATGTATTCAGCCTCTGTGGTTGAAAGTGCAATTGTGGGTTGCTTCTTGCTGTACCAGGAGATTAGATTTCTTCCTAGAAATTGACAACTTCCAGAAGTACTTTTTCTTTCCACTCTGTCTCCAGCATAGTCAGCATCGCAGAATCCAACTAATTTGAAATCATCAGATTTTCTGTAACACAAACCCACATTAGACGTACCTTTCAGATACCTTAGAATCCTCTTGACAGCTGTCAAGTGTGATTCTCTAGGATCTGATTGGAATCTAGCACACAGACAAACACTGAATAATATATCAGGTCTAGAAGCAGTAAGATAGAGAAGAGAGCCAATCATACCTCTGTAGAGCTTCTGGTCTACTTTCTTACTTACCTCTTCTTTCCCAAGTGAGCTAGTAGGATGCATTGGAGTCTTTGCCAGCTTGCTGTCAGACATGTTGAATTTCTTCAGAAGTTCTTTAACATACTTTGTCTGATGTATGTAGGTGCATTCTGGAGTTTGATTAACTTGGATTCCTAAAAAGAATCTGAGTTCTCCCATCATGCTCATTTCAAATTCTGCCTGCATACATGTAGCAAACTCCTTTCCAAGCATAATATTTGTTGATCCAAAAATAATATCATCTACATAAATTTGGCAAATTAGAAGATCTTTCTTTATTGTTTTACAGAATAGAGTTGTATCCACTTTGCCTCTGATAAAATTCTTCTCCAGAAGAAAATTACTCAATCTCTCATACCAAGCTCTGGGAGCTTGTTTTAATCCATATAGAGATTTCTTTAATTTGAAAACATGATCTGGAAATTTTTCATTTTCAAAACCAGGAGGTTGGTGGACATAAACTTCTTCTTCTATAATACCATTAAGAAAGGCACTTTTAACATCCATCTGATACATAGTGATGTTATTCTGTGCAGCAAAGGAAATAAGAAGGCGTATAGATTCTAACCTTGCCACTGGAGCATATGTCTCAGTGTAATCAATACCTTCTTGCTGACTGTATCCTTGAGAAACCAGCCTTGCCTTATTCCTCTCAACTTCTCCTTTCTCATTTAGTTTATTTCTGAAGACCCATTTTGTACCAATAATATTAAATCCTTGAGGTCTTTGAACTAGATCCCATACATCATTTCTACTGAATTGGTTAAGCTCTTCTTGCATGGCAATAATCCAATCATTGTCTTGCAGAGCTTCTTCTACAGAAGATGGTTCAATTTCTGACACTAGTCCAAATAGTGATGCTTCAGATGATCTAAGAAAAGATCTTGTTCTGATGGGATCATCCTTCTTTCCAATAATGACATCCTCTGGATGAGAAGCTTTAATTCTGGATGATGATCCTCTGATAGTTGACTCTTCAGAAATTTTTAGATTATTCATCTGAGAAGTTAAGGGAGTAGCATCTGGAGTTGCTTCTGGTTCCTTCACTTGACGTTTGTCTGCTTCTGGAACTTCAGAGTCAATAAAGACTACTTCCTTATCTGCAGAGTTATCAACCTGCTTTGGCTTTTCAGAGCCAAGCTTATCATCAAATCTGACATGAATGGATTCTTCCACAATCTGTGTCTCAGTGTTGTATACTCTATAGCCTTTAGAGCGTTCAGAATATCCAAGCATGAAACACTTCTGTGCTTTGGAATCAAACTTGCCCAGATTTTCCTTAGTGTTTAACATATAACAGATACATCCAAAAGGATGAAAGTAAGAAATGTTGGGCTTTTTGTTCTTCCATAATTCATAAGGAGTCTTCTTCAGAAGAGGTCTGACAGATACTCTGTTCTGAATGTAGCATGCTGTATTGATTGCTTTTGCCCAAAAATGTTTTGCCAGATTTGTCTCATTGATCATGGTTCTGGCCATTTCTTGCAAAGTTCTGTTTTTCCTCTCTACAACCCCATTCTGTTGTGGAGTTCTAGGACAGGAAAAATCATGAGCAATGCCATTTTTAGAAAAATATTTTTCAAAATATTTATTTTCAAATTCACCACCATGATCACTTCTGACTTTTATAATTTTGAAATTCTTTTCATTCTGGACTTGCTTGCAGAAGTCAAAGAACACAGAATGTGACTCATCCTTGTGTTTTAAGAACTTTACCCATGTCCATCTGCTAAAATCATCAACAATGACCAATCCATACTTCTTGCCTCTGATGGATGCAGTTTTCACTGGTCCAAACAGATCAATATGAAGTAGTTCTAATGGTTTAGAGGTAGAAACAACATTTTTTGATTTGAAAGATGTTTTTGAAAACTTCCCTTTCTGGCATGCTTCACAAAGAGCATCTGAAGTGAACTTCAAATTAGGGAGTCCTCTGACAAGATTAAGTTTATTAATCTGAGATATACGTCTCATATTAATATGGCCCAATCTTCTGTGCCAGACCCATTGCTCTTCATTCACAGACAAGAGGCATTTAACATTTTGAACTTTAAGTTCTGAAAGATTTATTTTATAAATGTTGTTTTTCCTCTTACCACTAAATAGGATAGAGCCATCCTTCTGACTAATAGCTTTACAACATTTTTGATTAAAAGTTATATCATAACCATTGTCACTTAATTGACTTATGGACAATAAGTTATGTTTTAACCCTTCAACAAGTAAAACATTAGTAATGGAGGGAAGTTTACCATTTCCAATTGTGTCAGATCCAATGATCTTGCCCTTCTGGTTCCCTCCAAACTTCACGTCCCCTCCAGATCTAAGTTCCAGGTTTTGGAACATAGACTTTTCTCCTGTCATGTGTCGTGAGCATCCAGAGTCCAGGTACCATGATTGATGTCCTGACCTTGCTGCTAAGAACATCTGCAACAGGAATTATTTTGTTTTTAGGTACCCAGATCTTCTTGGGTCCTTTGGGGTTAGTTGGTTTGTAGGTTTGTCTAAACTTCTGTTTTGCAACATAATGTTTATTCTGACTTGCCTTTGGTTTAAACACATAAGTACTCTTCTCAGAGCTTGTGTGTTTAATGTCATTCAAGTGACCAAATTTGAATTGAGAATATAGAGGTGTCTTCCTGATGAAAAGTTTGTCAACAGGTTTTGGATTGCTTCCAGATGAAGACTCATATCCAATGCCTCTTCTGTTGTTTCCACTAACACCATAGATCATGGAAGCCATCTTGCTTCTATCTATGCTCTTAGTGAGAAATTTCTGAAAACTAGAGTCATATTTTTCTAAAATATTTTCACATGACTTAGTCTCAGATTCAGATTCTTGTTGAGTTCTATCAAAGTCATTTTTGATTTTTAAATTTATTTCTTTCTGCTCAACAAGTTCTATTTTCAGAAGATCAATCTCAGATTCAAGATTGCTTTTCAGCTTCTTGTATTTGAGTTTGATGTTGTTATAACTTTTAAGAACTTCTGTTAAAACTTTAATGAGTTCTTCTTTGGTAAGTTTAGCCATTACCTCTTCTGCATCATCATCAGATTCAGATTCTGATTCATATCCTGAGGTACCTTCCTCTTGATCCTCTGTCCTGGCCATCAGTGCAACGTTTGCACATTCTTCAGAGCTTTCTTGAATGACCTGCAAAGCTTTAGCAGTTTTGTTAGATTTTAATGCTACAGAATTTACCTTTATCTTTCTTCTGAGGTTCATCTTCCTCAAGCTCAATCTCATGGATCCTCAGTGAGCTGATGAGTTCTTCTAGAGAGATCTTGTTCAGATCTTTGGCCATCTTCAGGGCAGTCACCATTGGTCTCCATCTGATGGGCAGACTTCTGATGATTTTCTTTACATGATCTGACGTGGAATATCCCTTGTCCAGAACTTTCAGCCCAGCAGTGAGTATCTGGAATCTGGAGAACATGGCTTCAACAGATTCAGAGTCTTCCATTTTGAAGGCCTCATACTTCTGGATCAGAGCCAGAGCTTTTGTCTCTTTAACTTGAGAATTTCCCTCATGAGTCATTTTAAGCGATTCAAACATATCAAAAGTTGTCTCCCTGTTTGTGATTTTCTCATACTCTGTATGTGAAATAGCATTCAGTAATATGGTTCTGGCTTTATGGTGATTTCTGAAGTCTTTCTTCTGAGAATCTGTCATAGATTTTCTGTCAATCTTTTTGCCATCTCCATCTGTGGGATGTACATATCCATCTATGACAAGATCCCATAGATCAGCATCATATCCTAGGAAAAAACTCTCAATTCTGTCTTTCCAGTAATCAAATTTTTCTCCATCAAACATTGGAGGTTTGGTGTTGATCCTATCCCTCTCTTCATATTTATTGTTAATATTTGACATTGAATTATCAGCCATGATAACAAATAAATATATTTATCAAAGTATATCTCTCTGGATCTTTACTGACACTGTTAAGTGATAGCACACTCAGAACCGGAGCTCTGATGCCAACTGAAGGTGAGATAATACTTAGAAAGGGGGGGATTGAATAAGTATGGAAAATTAAGACTTGAAAAGAATCACACAAATATTTTTATCCTGGTTCGTTTAACAACTACTCCAGTCCACCCTTCCAGAGTGATTTGCCTTTCTCAATAAGGACTTAATCCACTATTAAATCAAACTGATTACAATAGTATCACCTAAGAACAACAATTCTTAGTCTTCTCAAGAGCTACTGATTCTAACTGAATCCTCTTAAGGAATATCCTTTACAATCAATGTAAATTAAATACAAGAGTTTTTAATGCTTCTATAAAGCTTTTATCACAAGAGTGATTTTTCTCTTAAGTTTAAGTACAATGAGATTCTATGAAGAATAAGAATGATAGCTTTTAGAATATTATGATTTCTTTTCAGCAAGTGTGTAACTGAAGAATGAAGTGAAGATCTCCTTTTATAGGCAGCTGAACCATGCAAGCTGAACGTTGAAAAGAGAGTCCCAAAAGGTCTGAGCCTTTTTGTCTTCACATCAACTGACCTTTCCTTGAAATAGATGGCACAGAAAAATCCTTTTTGTCTGTGTAAGTGTGTCTAGCACAAATAAGGAAAGAGACGTTGAATAGCTCCAACGGATATATTCTTGAAAATACTTCTTCAGTTTCAGCAAGTTCTTCAGAGTCTGAATGGATCAGAATCTTCTAATGAGATTCAGAACTAGCTGTATCAGAGTCTTCTGCAGCGTGTGTGCTTCTAGCGTGTTGATCATCAGAGCATTTTGACACAGAACTTCAGTACTTGGCAGCGTAGGTACTTTCAGAAACTTCTGTGGACTAATGCTTTGAAAAACTCTTCAATCAATATTCTTCTATACTTCTGATGCTTCAGCTTCAGATGCTTCTGACTATCTTCAAATGCTTCTGACTCAGAATGTTCTAGAGCTTCTTTCTTCAGATCCTTCTGGAGACTACGCTCAGGATCTTCTGTGAGGACCAAACAGATTCTTCTGTAAGGTGCATCTGGCGCTTCAGAGTCAGAATAACTTCTTGTATTCAAGGCAGATTTGCTTCTAGAGAGTTAATACAATTTCAATCTGCAGTAAAACTCTCAAACAAATTTTAGAGTATATAATTCTTAAATATAAATTTCCTAACAGTTATCATCAAAAAAAAGAGTAATTATTAAGAACCAATTTGTGTTCTAACAGTGGGTACAAATAAAATTTGAGCCTTTATCTTTTGTTTCATAAACCGTGAACCAGGCCACGCTACAACCCTCAAAAGACTTAATTGAAGCAAGGTTATTTCGAAAGCATACTACAACAAGGTTACGTAACTGACTCCTAAAGATCTTTCTGAATCATTTATTTTGGTAGTACACTTTTATTTAAAACTTTGAGCGTCTAGAACCACCGTGTTCTGACCAATGACTCAGTTATTCTTCATATTTCAAAATAATTTTGATTTCAAATGTTGCACGAGCTTTGCATTACCATGTTTGTATGAATACTTTTGCTTGCAAACTGGCTTTCCGCTAAGGAATTTTCAAACATCAAGAAATTTGGTCAAGTGGTCCTATCAGGGGCAAGTTCTTTTTACATCCTATCTAAGAATCAGTCCAAGATTTGTTCAAGGCAAGGTCTTCTCCGATTTGGTTTATCCAAAAGATTTTTTTTAAAGATCCATATTGGGGCAAGCCTTCCGAGGTTACAGTAAAACAGGCATTTTCATGAATCAGACAAGTTGAAGCAATTATCAGTTCATTTACAACAAGCAGCTAATCTAGGGAAATTTACTTGAAGAATCCCCAGACAGCTACCCTTACTTCTTACAGGGACTATCAACTTGATACAGTTTAGCCGAATGACAGTAATCTCCATGTTGAGGAATCAGTTTCCCAGCCTTGTCATCTTACCACAAGAGTCGAGCCTGGTCGTCGGCATCTGCATTTGCATTTGATCATATCTCATAACATAATTCATATACATATTCGTACACATATACATATCAAGAGTGTTTCATCCTCATTTGCATTTCTCCCGAGGTCGTGTTTTATCCACGTCTTACCTTGTGGTCAAAGTCCAACTCACTTGGCACCTACCAAGCAATTTTGTGTCGTGTCTATCTGATGTTCTTCCAGATATGACGTTTTTCTTATCCGATGGTTTTCCGGATATGTTTGTTCCTCTTACGTCCATTACTCTTCTCATATATTGTGTTTTTACCTTTCATTCAAAGCCATTATTGGATGTCTGGTACCTTTTTATCCAATGACATTCTCGGATGTCACCTTTATTTCTCTTTCTGACAGTTTTCCAGATCGAGTCTTTTATCTGATGCTTTTCCAGATATTACCTTTGATTCTGATGGTTTCCCAGAATCTATCCGACGGTTTTCCGGATACGTTTCTCTTTCTGACGGTATTCCAGATCGAGTCTTTTATCTGATGGTTTTCCAAATATCACCTTTGATTCTGATGGTTTTCCCAGAATCTATCTGACGGTTTTCTGGATACATTTCTCTTTCTGATGGTTTTCCAGGTCGAGACTTTGTTCTGATGTTATTCCAGAACCCCTTTGTTACTTATCTGATGTTCTTCCAGATACGTCTTTAAACTTGTCCCGTTACATTTATTGCTTTCCCAATTGTGTCAGATTTACCTGAGAGTTTATTCGACGGTTTTCCGAGTATCTCTGGTATGTTTCAGAGTTCATTTGATGTTCTTCCGGATGTTTTTGATGTTTGTGTCTCCTTGTATATTTTCCAACGATTCCTGAAGATCCCGCTCGATCTCTTTGTTTAAAGGAATGTCCCAGAAATCCCAGCATTTGTCATTTAATCGATCCTACCACTGTGTGAATCCCGTGTTACCATTTTTCATCACTTTAGATTTTCCCATGCCTCGCGTTGTTTCCCAGTGCGTCATCTTCACCAGTGTTGTGTTGCTCGTCACGTCGTCCCTCTGTGTCGTCGTGTCGTATACGCCCGCGCATTTGTCATTTTCATCATATGCATCATTTTAGATTCATGACATCGTCAGCATTGCATTGTCCTTTTTGTCATTAGCATTGCATATCATTACATCTAAAGGAAAAATTTTCGGTTATCTGTATTTAAATCCCTTTCACCATGGTTTCTCGAGCCTTCGTCACTCAAATCATCTGGTGAAGTTATTTAAATAGGGGAAACTTTCATACTCCAAATTTTACCCTTAGATTAGTGATATTTTTTTTGCATTCTATTTTATTCCGTATTTCTTTTTTTTACTAACCGTTTTACCCGTTTGTTTTGTGAAGTTAGATGCGCCACAAGAGGTTCAGATACTATTGAAGCTTTGTGTTGTTCATTATCCTTGACAGGCTATGTCGAATTCGGGTGGATGTGAAAGAAGGACCCGCCTTCATTCTAATGGTCCTATGGTCGATACAAAGCCAAGCTCTTCCTCGAGGAGGATTAAAGCCCATATCCACTGGTTTTAAGGACGTTTGTTTTGGATATGAGGAATTAAAAGTGATGCTCTCATTTCCAAAGCCTCAGAATATTAGTTCAAGTGACAAAGCGGGGCATGGCCAAAAGGCTACTTGAAGGTTTAGCAAAATGTTTTTTTTTTTAAATCTATCAAGAAGGAAGTGACTGAATGGTGACCAAATTGAAGTTGTTCAAGGATCATTTGTCGTAAAAAAAAAGATATTGAATTTATGGATTAATGAAAAGTAATGGATATAAAGTGCAAGTTCAATTCAAGCTTCAATCCTAAAGCTATTCGGGATTTTGAGTCAAGTTATAAACGATTCTCATTTCCATCAGGCTTTATATTTCAAACCCAAATTTAAGTTGCGTGAACAAGATTAAAAGGTTCATACAAGACTTCCATGCCAAAAATATGGATTTCTTACGTTCCTCACAAATTCAAAGTGTCATAAAAATTCGTGAACTATGGACATGAAGACCTTAACCCAAGGGTTGTTTGACATAGAAATTCAAAAATAAATTTCTTTACACTTCAATCACAAAAATGTCAAACTACTACATCTTTTTCATAATCAAGTCATAAGGGCATCAAATCATCCAAATTAACTATTTTTTGTATCATTCTGTTAAAAGTACATCAACCAAAAATAAGGACATTTCATTAGAAAGCCCAAATGGAACAAATCCTACTATTTTTCTTGTTGAAAGGAAACAGGAAGACCCTGCCAAAGATAATTGAAAGATAGCCATCTTTCCCTTTTAACCATCAATCCTGCAAAAATGTTATACTAGGCTATTGACACCAACTGAAACCTCATGGCAGTCGTTTTCCCTTCATACTGTTAATAAGCCCGATGCCAGCTGCTGAGAGATTGATGGTGGTTTTTTGTTTCCGGAACGTCGGCAATTACTGATGATAATAAAGTCATGCAAATAGCAAGATTCATTTCAGAAACAAGTTTGAGACAATATGCTCTTTCTCACACATTCAGAATAACAACACACACGCTGCATACGCAAGTGAAGCACCAAATTCACATACAACATCATACAAATTTGCATAAAACTGTCAGCTCAGAGGCAATCACAAACAACAAAAATTAAGCAAGAAATAGCATATAGGACATGAGTCGTCACGTTCAAGGCGGCCAAAACAGAAACAAGAACAAAATTACCTACAACAGCAAAGAAAATCAAGAAGAAAATCATAGTAGTGAGGCAAGCGAAAGAGGGAAACCAACATAGAATCTAGACGGTCACGTACTCACACAGATAATAGAACAACATTACGGTAACAAGAATACAAGGCATACCATCGTCAATCCCCAATGACGACAATGTAATACACACAGACAAAAGGCTACGACTCGCAACGGCGTCTCAAAACAAAGAAAATCAAAGACGAGGGGATTCGAAGAATACCAAATCTCATTCAATCATGTAGCCCATGAAGCTCCGTCGCAAAAGCGAAAAAGAAATGGATTGAAGAATCTATAACGGAAGCCGCCGTCGTCGCCTGGGCAAAGATTCACCATGACGAAGTTCATTGTCGATATGTATTCAATGATTTCCTGCTTAGATTATGCTTCGGAACCTGTCCTGCACCACCCCCTTCATTTGTGGATCAAATATGCGACAAAAGTTCAATAGATGTGCCAGTTTTAGATGGTGTTTTATCTTCAAGGCCTTGTCAAGTTGCTTGTTCAACCAGTTGTGGAGATGCAATTTCCCTTTCAAATCCACCTTGGGAGTAACAAATACATGATGGGGTCTTGAGTATTCCTGATGGAGATATACCTATTATAGTGCCAGGAAATTGCCATACAGTGGCTGATCGTCATATGGATATAAAGTCTTCAGCAAATGCCATATTGATTGGATAATAGCACCACAAATAACCAGAAGGGAAGAGTACTTGTAATTGTGACTAGTTCTCCAGTATCTAGACAAGTTAATGTCATGGAGCCCCTAGGACAAGGAAAACAATTGCCATCTGTGGAGTTTGCCGCTGACGAAATCTGCATCGAAAGAGTAAGTCGTATGAGGTAACAGGTCTTTGTTTAGAAACAGAACTCAAAAACAATCTTGTGAGTTAGAGAGGGCAAGATTTTACCTCAACAATTCAACAGCCACCGGCATGAGGAAATCCAGAGCATCCATTCGAGAAGATTCAACAAACCAGGTTTCGCAATCCCCGTTTTTGCTGCTCTAACCTGTCGATTGTTACGGTGAAAACATTAATCAAATCACAGACATTAGTAAGAGAGGGGTTGTACATCATTGCATTTAGATAAATCAGGATGGTATTCAAACACAGGATCAATGGTATTAAACTGTTTTTTAATTTGGATAGAAAACGTACAAACAAGTTTCAACAGGAAAGGGACAACATTTTCATCGTAGTAAATTGGTTCATAACACCATCATTATACTTTCCAAAACAGAGTTTGAAAAATCGCAAACATGTTTCGGACATGTTAACTTAAGAAGGAAAGTCCTTTAACTTCTTTCTTCAATTTGGTTGTGAGAGCTGTGTATAAAAAGGGGATTCACCAACAGCAAAAGGGGGACATCAGAAATAAAGGGATTCACACAAAAAAAACACTTTCACAAATAAAAGGGAAAATTTTGAAGCTTATCTTTCCGCGAACTTCCGACTTCGCCACCCCCGATGCCACCATTTCGCCACAACTCATAAGTCAACAAAGTCATCGCTGGAGAACCACCGCCCCGCCACCGATTTCAACTATTTCATCGGCCGTGAAGATTATCGTAGGGACTTTTTTGTTGATCATCGTCACCCGTCATTGGTTCCTAGATCGTATAGTTTTGGTTTTGGTTCTGAAATGGAAGAGGATAACGAGCAAGGAGGAAGAGGCAGAGGAAAGACGAGAGAAGTTCGCGGGAAAGGGGGTCAAGGGTTTCTTAAAATTCTTTATTTCTGTGTTAACGTAATGGTTTTGGGCGGGTCAGTTTACCCGATTGAACAGCTTGACTCTCGGTTGGACTTTGGGGGCAGGAGGCCCATCTTGCTTTTCTTTTTTATATGCTGTTTATTCTTGTAATAATTATTAATAAGAAATTACTAACTACTAACTATCCTAACTTAACAACTGACTTAAAATTAAAACCTAAAAAAATATATTTTATTTAATTCAAGTTATTAATATAAAAAAAAACGTTTTAAAGTAATCATATAATAAAAAAAATAATAATAATTAATTTAGGAATTTTAGTTTTTAATTTAAAAAATAAATAACTAGATTTCGATCTTTCTTTTTATGTAATTCAATGCTAAAAGTAGATTTAGTTTTTTTAATAAATAAATAAAAAGACTTTAATTCATTTAAAACTTAATAAAATAATATTAGAAATCAAGGGGAAACTTTTTCTAAATTTTCTAATTAACTAATTTGAATTAAGTAAACTAGAATTTATTTAACTTTTTTAAGATAACAACCCCTTTTTAATTAACTATTAACATTTTAACTTAAAAAGTTCTAATTACATAATTCACAAAAAGCCACAAGAATAATTAAACTCTGTCAATTTGCAAATTAATTTCTAAACTTACTTTCAATTTAGCCATAAAATTCTCAAAATACTTAAAAAACAACTAATCATCAAATCTCACCACTTGCATACCAATTTACATTCTCTTTCACCTTTATTTTCCCTCTGAAGGAAAGGTTCACATATTTGACCCCTGTGTCAATGCCTTTACCCTCACCCCAGCATTAGGATTCGAGTCCCCGTACTCACCTTTCAGGCGTCCCGCCGTGGACATCCTTTCACATCTTCAATTCAACCTTATAACGTAGAAATAGGAGTCCTTGTACTCCAAAATAAACGCTTCCCTATGAACGTTTATTTTCCCCCTGGAACCTTGACTATAGTCAAGAAGTTCCTCATCTCCCTCTGTGAGGGGGACTACGAATACTCTGATTCCATCCCCTACCCAGGATACGTAGGCACAAGATGCGAGTCTTGGCGAGTAAACTTAGGACTAACCCTTTTAGGTCCTTTTCTTCACCTTTAACCTTTAGCATTACCCTTAAGCAAATAACTATAGCAATAAGCACATTTAAAACAAGAGGTTCCTGTAGAGTACTACAAAAGTTTAGGGTGCTAATACCTTCCCTAAACTTAACCAAACCCCAAACCCTAGATCTCTCCCCGCATTGTGTTTACGATGTAAAATTAGGTTTTTCCTTCCTTTAACCTTTCCTTCGGATAAATCAAATCCCGGTTGTAAATAAATTAAGATTCAAGTTAATCAATAGCTTGACATCCAAATTTCACCGCAACACTTATCAATCTCATGAATTCCTCCGCTTCCTTCTTCAAAGAACTCTTCTCTCCAACCTGAAAAGTTTCTTCCACCACAACCTTCTCACCCTTATCAACTCTGTCAGCAACCACTTCGGATGATGAGAACACTCTTCTGCTTCGAGTGATTCCCCTAGCTCCCACTATATTATTCATAGAATCAGTCGGCAAGCTCCTCAATTCCTGTTTTTGCTCATTACAATATACCTCCGCTCCGTAATTCCATGGAATTGCATTGGTACTCTCATATGGCACAAACCCGACTTTGGTGATGATAACGGTTGTCGGCCTTGGCGCAGAAATAGTTATAGTTTTGTACGGGATCGAGATCGTTGCATCCTCATTCCTTTCCTCAAACATTATCTCTTCAGACTTCTTCTCAACGATCCAGTCAAACTGCAAGATTTCGTTATTCATCATACCATGAATACAGCTCTTTAACTCTGCACATCCATCAAGATGACTTGAACATTCAGCACATGATTCAATACAGCCCGAGAATATCCCTCCCTTCAATAACTTCTCCTTCACAAAGCCCAACGACGTCTTCAAATCATTGACATCAGTTATAAAATCTAAACTCTCGTCTTCAATGATTGCATTGACTCCAGCTGCCCCATAGTTGGGCATGTTCTGCACGACGTTGGGAGCATCGTGAGAAAAACTTATTGCCTTGCTATCCACCAAATCTTGGACTTTGTGTTTGAAGGCCTTGCAGTTATCAATGTTGTGCCCAGGTGCCCTGGAATGGAACTCACAATGAGCATTTTCATCATAATCGGGTGGAGGTGGTCCAGTCAGAGGAGCTAAAGTTCTCTTTTGGATTAACTGTAGTTGTAGAAGATGTTGAAGCAGTTGGGAATAATGCATCGGAGGTGCATCAAATTGTCTATTTGTTGTCCGACCCCGATCTTGAAATCTTCTATAACCCTGTTGATTCTGCTGTTGTTGTTGTTGTTGTTGTGGTGGTGGTTGTTGTTGAGGAACGGCTGGAATTGTGATACTAGCAACCTGCTGTTGCTGCTGACCATAAGATGACCTTTGATCTCTACTCTACCACGAGAGCTAGACACTGCATTAGTCTTACCTTCACGCTTCTTATTTCCGAACACCTTTTTACCTCCTCCTCCGGCTGAGGGCACCTCACTAGATTGGATATTTCCCAACTTTATCCCATTTTCTGCTGTCTCCCCAATGATGATCAAGTCAGAAAAGCTCCCAAACATGTTACTGATAAGCTTCTCATAATAGACACCAAGCAAAGTAGCTACGAACATATCAATCAATTCACGCTCTACCATCGGAGGCTGCACTCTTGCTGCCAGTTCACGCCACCTCTGGGCGTATTCCTTAAAGCATTCACCATTCTTTTGAGACAAATTTTGGAGTTTGACCCTGTTAAGAGCAAGGTCACTATTATACTGATAGTGCTTTATGAAAGCTTTAGCTAGTGCGTACTGGAACGTTTTCCAGTATACCGACAAGATATTTGACGGATCGGTCAGCTAATTGAACGGACATCTTGTTTGGTCTTAGTTCACCCATATTTAGCTTTTTGCATATGGATAAGGGCATAACACTGATACTGGCTCCTAAATCGCACAGGGCTTTGTCTATTACGAATTTTCCAATGACACGGGGTATGGAGAAATTACCTGGGTCTTTTAGTTTAGGAGGCATGTGGTTTTGAATGATTGCGCTACATTCGGCAGTAAGTGTCACCGTCTCGTTATCCTCTATTTTCCTTTTATTAGACAAAATTTCTTTAAGAAATTTAGCGTATGACGACATTTGAGTTATCGCTTCTGTGAAAGGAATAGTAATGTTTAGTTGTTTCAGAAGTTCGACAAATTTCTTAAATTGTCCTGAAGTTTTGGAGTTTATTAATCTTTGAGGATAAGGGATAGGTGGTTTATATGGCGCTGGAGGCACATATGTTTTTTCATCTTTGGCGGCTTTTTGCTCGTCACATTCCTTCTTTTCTGTTTCAGACTCCTTTTCGGTTGGTTTATCGGATTTTTGTTGCATTACTAAATCTTCGTTCCTAGGGTCTGTTGGGCCCTCCAATTCTTTCCCACTTCTTAATATAACAACGTTTGCGTGACCTTTTGGATTAGGTTCGGGCTGTCCTGGAAATGTTCCAGCTGGGGCAGCGGCAGAGGCTTGTTGTTGGGCCACTTGGGATATCTGCGTTTCGAGCATTTTGTTGTGGGTGGCTAAAGCGTCTACTTTTCCGGTCAGCTGTTTAATTTGCTCGCTAGTGTGTATGTTTTGATTTAGGAATTCTTTGTTTGTTTGAGCTTGAGTAGCTATGAATTTTTCCATCATCAACTCGAGGTTTGATTTCCTTGGGACAGTCTGGGCAGCAGCTGGTTTCTGATATCCTGGCGGAGCACCTGGTGCTTGCAAGGCATTATCGTTCTTGTAGGAAAAGTTTGGGTGGTTCCTCCATCCTGGGTTGTAAGTATTTGCGTAAGGGTTTCCTTGAGCGTAATTTACTTGGTCTGGTTGGATTCCGGCCAGCAATGGGCACTCGGGCGCATTATGAGTGGCGATTCCGCATAACTCGCAGTTTGGAGTTACGGCAGCGACGGTTGCAGTGGGGTTAACGGTCAGACTCTCGATCTTCTGTGCTAGAGCATCTACTTTAGCGTTGAACTTTTCAAGGCTGCTGATCTCGTACATCCCACCTTTCGCTGTGGGTTTCTCTACTGGAATGCGTTCACCTCCCCATTGGCAGTGGTTCTGAGACATGTTTTCGATTAGTTGATAGGCTTCGTCGTATGGCTTATCCATAAGCGCACCGCCCGCGGCGGCGTCTACCGTTAATTTGGTGTTGTATAAAAGCCCATTATAGAAAGTATGGATCGTCACCCAGTCTTCTAGACCATGGTGAGGACATGTTCTCATCATATCTTTGAACCTTTCCCACGTTTCGTAGAGAGATTCAGTATCTTTTTGTCGAAATCTGTTGATTTGAGCTCTAAGCATAGCAGTTTTGCTTGGCGGAAAATATCTCGCTAAGAAAACGTTCTTCAACTGTTCCCATGTCGTAACGGAGTTGGATGGTAAGGATTGTAACCATGTCCAAGCTTTATCTCTAAGAGAGAAAGGGAAAAGACGAAGTCTTATTGCGTCTGGAGTTACACCATTTGCTTTCACTGTGTCTGCGTATTGCACAAACTTCGTTAAATGTTCGTTCGGATCATCAGTTGCATTTCCTGAGAATTGGTGTTGTTGTACAGCTGACAGCAATGAGGGTTTTAGCTCAAAATCGTTTCGAGTAATAGCTGGGGCAGCAATGCTATTATGAGGCTCCATCTGAGAGGGTGTAGCGTATGCCTTCAGTGGTTTGTTTTGAGGTCCTTCATCCATCTTTTCTTCTTTAACTGGAGGATGAGCTAGAAGATCAGGAATGTTGTGTCTTCGTTGATATTCGACGATGCGCCTTCTTAGATGTAGGAAGCACTCTAGTTCAGCGATTGTAGGTTGTAAGATTTCGCCTTGTGAGTGATTACTTGGCATACAATCGAAGAACGAGTAGAGGGAGAGAGAATTGTTAACCTAGTCTATACTGTGTAACAAAGGATTACACTATTGACTAAACGGGTCCCCGGCAACGGCGCCAAAAACTTGATCGTGACTTTCTATGTCTAATACAACTTAACTGCAAGTGCACAATCTATCGCGTAGTAATAAAAGATATCGATCCTACAAGGACTCGTAATCAAACTAGTGTTCACGGGAGTTACTATGTTTAGCTAGGTAGATAATGTTTAAGGGAATAATTGCTATTACTAAAGGGAACTAAAAACGTTACTTAAAGTATAATTACGCGAATCGATATGCAATAATTATATTCTTCGGGGATTTGACAAGTTACCGGTATATAAAATATTTTCAAGTGCTTTCGCTTTTTGGAAATCTCTAAATTTTAATCTATTTTAAAGTGCTTTCGCTGTTATTAAAACAAATGCCTAGTGTTTACTATCTGGTCCTAGTCGCAGATGTCGCTTGTTGGTTCGTACCTTAATTAATTTCCCATTGTCGTGGCAAAACTACTTTTAAATAAGTTCTCGCTGTCGCGACGAACGTTTATTCAGGAAATAAGTTTAAACACTCAGGCCATAAACAACTTTTGAAAAAGAAAGGTTTTAACCGGTTATTATCAAATCCCGTCTGAATTATTATTACATACCGATTACTCTGGTTAGCTAGACATGGATTTGGAACAGGTAAAGCGTAAATAAAAGCGGAAATTTAGAACATACATACTGTTGGGAAGTAAAGTTACAAGTAACGAAATAATAAAAACCTGTAAAGTATTCAATTGGCTTTTGGCCAAATCCCAACGATGTCGGCAGGATTGTGTCTTCAAGCCAATAGAGCGTACAAAGGAAATTTCAGTAACAGAATACAGGAAAAAGAAAGGAGAACAAAAACAAGACTTAAACTAAATTTGCTCTGGAAAATATTTGGGCAGCACTTCGTTATCTGAATGCGGCTCTCCTTCTCAGCTCCCCTCCTTCTCCTTTTATAGAGGTGAAATACTAACGGTTATATCTTGCAGAAGGTGGACTTGGAGTCAGAGAAAATAGGAAGTAGTGGTCCATTATTTTGGGACTTGGAACTGGTTTTTGCACGTTTACTGAAGTTCTGCGTTTTTTCCTGCATGACGGTCGTCATGGTGTGTGACGGTCGTCATGGATGTGTGACGGTCGTCACATCAGCAAAATTCGCATCTGCTGTTTTTCATGTTGTTTTCATCTGGTTTTCGTCCATATTTCATCTGTAATTGCTTCTTTTCTTCATATTGCTTTGTTTGGACATGATCTTCAAATACCTGCAAAATATCAGACAAATAACATGGAAAAACCCGAAATCGGATTGAAACCAGTCAAATATTAGTTGAATTATACGTCAATATATATATACGATTTCGCGTTATCACAAAGTCCGATTGTGAATTTAATGAATTAAGATTCAAGTTAATCAATAGCTTGACATCCGATTCTCACTACAACACTGAGATAACATGTGACTCGTCTCCTGTGCTAAGAATAACCTATTGAATAAAATAAAATCGACCACTCGATTGCTAGGCCAAATAAATGTTGAAGCCTCTAATGCTCACTGCTTAAACTCTTGCAATAAAAAGAACCCTGAGCCACAAAAAAACCTTGATCCCACGTCTCGAGAACCAATGCCATGATATGTAGAAATGCAAAATGCATAGAAATACAAGCTAGTTGATCAAGAAACTGTGAGGCAAATTTTGGGGTGCTACACGTATGTGAAAACAAACTGGAGATGATAATAAGTAACTTTAATCAATAAGCTTTAATTGTAATCACTAGAAAGCTACTTTACAAGAAATTCTATTTCCAATGATAAATAAAACAAAAACACTATTACGAAAAGTTATCGAACATCTTGAGTGCAACAAAATTAGTTTGGAAATTTATATAGTTTTGTTGATCTTAAAATCCAACCACAATTGAAATGAATGTGATCAACTCAATAAAACATTTTCAAAACAATTTACCAAACGAATTAATCACACAAATGATGAACACAACAATTTGAGAATGAATTGTAAGAGAGAGAGAGAGAGAGAGTACACAAGGATTTGTTTAGGCAGTTCCTCAATCGACCTCGCTATGGGTACGTTTGCCCTCAATTCAAATTTGAATTGAGATCATGAAATTAACTTTACTTTGCAAAAGTAGTTTACAATAGAAATGTAGGAATGAAACCCTACAAACCCTAAGTTTGATGTTGATTCTAATAATTTATCTTCCCTTGATCTAAGCTTGATTAAGTCATTCAACAATGCTAATTTGATTCAGTGTGTTACCCTACTCCTTTGCAAGAATCGTGGCCTTTCAAAGCCTTCACTCGATCAAATCAAAATTGCGAATTGTTGTAACCTAAGATTTACCAAGATGATTCATTGTCTCATACTACTCCTTTGCAAGAACCGTAACCCTTCAAAGCCTTCACTTAATCGAATCCAAACTTGAGTAATCTTGTCCAAAAACTTCAAATCCCTATTTTGATCTTAAAGGAAAATCCCACTTTGGTTTTCTTATTTGAAACCCCCTTAAGATCTCACCCCAATTTACAATACCACAAGCTAAATTGGACCTTATCAACTTGATTCTAGATGGATTCCAAACCATGAATGATAATGTGTACTTTGTTTATGTGTATGCATAAAACCAAGGTTGAAGATGATGACGACTCTTAGTATATTCAATGTTTCATTTATGATTTTACTAAAATGATTAAAAGAGAATCATGCATGTAGCATGTATAAATCTATGAGCAAGTATGAAGCAAAAGGAATGCAAAAGGAATGGAAAGCAATGCAATTTTTCAAGATATTTTATGCATAGGTCGAATTACGTAAGTCATTTGCCGATCTATTCAGGTCATATATCGACATGTAGAGACATAATATCTAACAGAGCCTACAGACTTCAATACTACATCACATGTGCTGGCCTATATAGGGCATGTGTCGACCTGTAGATGATAAGCTCTTCTATGTGTCGACCTGTAGCAGAGTTTTTCATAATTTTTTATGCATAAAATCATTTCTTAACGTATGAATCTTTTCTAATCCTTTTGAAACATGTTATCATGCTCCCTAACGCTAAAATTCACAATTAGACTTAGATGATACGGTCCAATGTACATAAAATTTAACACTAGTTTTTACATCATTCAAAATACTTCTAGATTGGAAAGTTGCACTCACATACTCCCCATTTTTTATAATGGCAAAACTCGAGTGATGCATTTTCGTGTCCATGAAGGCTCCCCTCGAATGTATGCATTATAGCTTCATATATGCATATACTTCTCCCCCTTTGACAATATCAAAAAGAGTCAAAGCAAAGACATTAGCAGTATCACATAGATACAACATAGCTCATATACAATATACTAAAATAGAGGCAATTCTAAAGTAAAGATCCTGCCCTCACATATATGTAACATACATGAAAATACACAATAGTCATGAACAGAAGATAAATAACAACACAACACCATTACACAAGTCTTAATTCCAGACAATACACATAGTAGAACCATTGTTTTATAAGCACGCAAATTAGTAACATTGTTGATACATAAACAGAGGCAAAACAAACCAAAAGAAATCAATGCGTGAAGACTCAAATAAGACTCAAAGAAATGCACGACAAGACATAAAACCAAAGACATAACAGCACAAGACTTCATCGTCGTCCACGGCCCATAGGCATTGGTCTTTCTCCCATATACCATCCTTGTCCATAATTCTGATAGTGAAAGTCCAAAAAATCACACATTTCTCGGTAAAATTGATCATAATTTTTCTTGTGAAAAAACATAATCTAGTTGACCTCCCTGATACTAGCTAGGGCAGATCCTAAATGTGCGGTTGGAGTGTCTGTGTGGGTATAAGATTCATGGCCACCATTATTGGTGGTCCAAGGCTTTTTTGTAGGTTTTACTCAATTTTATGTTATTCATCGTCTCCATGCCCCCTTTTCCAATTGGTCTCAGGTCCTTTTTTATATTGTCATCCTTCCCCCACCTGAATAGTCACCATAATTAGGCTTTATGGTCATCATAGAAATAATTGTTTCTCTTAATTATTCTTAACTATTTTTAATAAGCACTTGTAACCACTTACTAATTGTTTCATAACGATTTATGTCTCTTAGTTTGTCTTTTATCCATTTTAGGAACCTGGATGCCCAACATTAGGGACCGCTCTATGTGTGCCGGTCTGAGGCTCCTACCTGACTATCTCGCCTAAAATTAAAAAATATATGTCTCGGCCAAATTAAATATTTCGGCTTCATACCTCGGTTGGCCAAATAATTTCTGGGATGTACATAAGCCCCCCAGGCATGAATCCTGAAATGGTAAAATGTCTGGACAAAAAGTAGCCTGGAATATTATTCACCCTTGAAGATAAGGTACAACTCGACCTTCTATTACTTGTCTGCATTTTCCAAATCGGCACAATTATGTGAATAGTCGTGACAAATCTATATTTTGTCAGGATTTTTCTCTCCCGCAATATGTTTGGATCTTTTTAAGGTCCTTGGATTTATAATAACGGTGTATTTTGATTTACTTCTACTTATCTTTGATAATTACCTCATCTCTAAGCCCAAAGCATATTTCTGCTTTGCTAAGGAGAAGGATAACCCCGAGCACATCTCAGAGAGGTATATGACTAATGATGTTAGAGAACACTACGTCTTTAAAAAAAACTCGGAGATTCCTAGTAGATTCTTGACATAGTGTAATCTTAGAACCCGACGTGTTTTAGATATGGAGAAGTCAGAGACCCCTAGCAGTTTTCGATCTATTGAAGCTCCATTTAAATCACTATAATGCTTGGTTTTGTTCTTAGATTTGTGTTATTTCACGTAGGTTTTGAATATTGTGATAATTCGGGCTTTATTACAAGATTTTTCTCATAGTACTCGGATTAAATAAGGTTCGGTCAGCCCAAGACTATAGAAGTCGGATTCACACACCCTGGACAAAATATATATAGGATAATGGGCTTTAACAAATCATCGATTCTCTCTTGAACGCAAATAAGCTCTTATGACTTCATTTTAGTTAAGACTGTTGTTAATTTGTTTCGATATGCAGGCCTAATAAATTTATATCAGTTTGATAACGAGTTATTTTGTTTGAATGGAAATTAGATAAAATAGTCGGCTCAGAGCAAGTCAGCTTTTCTTTTTAAGCTAGAATTTGTTCCGTATAGGTTTGAAGCCCCAACGTCGGGCCTTAATTGTTTTGATGGGTTTCATTAATCTTGAAAACAAATCAGCTAACTCCAATTAGATCATGTCAGATATTTGATCAGTGGTAAACTAACCACACCGCTTAAAGTCATAGGTATATTGACTTAAACATTTGGCCAGAGACATCAAGTGCACATAACCTGGACAAAGCAGATTGTGCCAGAGGTATACTAACTTGGACTTTGGCCAGAGGCATTAAGTACGCATAGCCCAGACAAAGTCAATTATGCTAGAGATATATTAACTTGGACTTTGGCCAGAGGCATCAAGTGCACATAGCCCGAAAAAAGCCGATTATGCCAGAAATATATTAACTTGGACTTTGGCCAGAGGCATCAGGTGCGCATAGCCCAGACAAAGTCGATTATGTTCGAGGTATATTAACTTGAACTTTAACCAAATGTATCAAGTGCGCATAGTTCAGACAAAGCTGATTTCTCCTCCTTGTGGAGGTCTTCGTTACACAATTCTATAAACTTGAGAAAGAGAAGGGATGCCTCCCATCCTTGCAGAGAAAAGGAGCGGCACTTATTTGTCTCAAATAAGTTCTAAAATAATTTACAAACGGAAGATAAATTAACTCATCTTATCCAACAATAAATAACTAAACCAAGTGCAAATTTACGTTTGTGACGCTTATGGCCGGTCTATTGGTTTTGTTAGCGACGTAGCTTGATATTTCCTATTTAGCTTATATTCTTGCACTCCCAGCGTGGCACATATTGCTTTTTTCTTTCTAAGCAACACAAATCTCAAGCATGACGACATAAATAGCAAGCCACAGGCCACAATAGTAAATACACATATTTTTGAAATACACGACAATATAAGTACAAGCTAGTGATTACATAACAATGATAACGAGTTTGATCCTCCTTCAAATGTATCCCTCGGGGCATAATGCCTACAGATCCTGAGACATAACTTTTTGAATGGGACCTTTTCAAGATTGCAACCTCTTTGATACGAAACCTTTGACGAGTGTAGGAGTTTTAAACTGATCCTCAAAATGCATATGAACATGTATTTCTCTGAAACGAATAATATTCGTAGCTCAACAAACATTAAATCAGCAGTATAAGCTATGGAAAATGTGTTGTAAGTTAGGCTCATGCTCTGCCTTATATAAATATCGACGTCAAGACCTACGTCCTTGCTGTTGTAGTATACTACTTTTTCTCCATATTTGACTATTCGTTTGTCATAGATTTCGTATGTTTACAGTCGAACAAAGACATATACAAGCAATTCAATGGTTGTCAAGATCTCGATCTAGATCTTAAAATCTTAAGATTTTACGATCTCATTCACCCCCAACGATCCGGATCTTAAGTAGAATTTTATGTTGTAGTCAAATTGTGAAAAAAATCGCAAATTCATTCATTTTGTGGGATCTTTTCTAGTTTCGACTACGATTGACTGTTTTTTAGCCACTATCATTAAAAGGTGAGAAGATGATAAGATGCAGAGGCACAACAATTTTGGTTCGACGGGGACAAATGCGTGTCTTTTGAATTATGAAGTTTTATATTTAGGGTTTTGAGAATAAACATCTCACTTATAGGATTTATTTTAACTAATTTACTTATGATAATCCTAGTAATTGATCAAATATATTATTAATGTCTAACAAATGTTTCATGTGGTAGTAATAAAGTATAAAAATGTAATCATACATGTCTAAAGAATATGAAATACAATCATTTTCTCATGAACACGCCTGCCTACTAACATATATCATGTAAAATTACTTTAAATATATATTATTATTTTTTTTATTTTAGTAGGATCTTAGAGCATCTCCAACCATGAACTTATTTTTGGGTTCTTTGTGGGGTTTATTAAATCACGTCAGCTTGAAGCAACTCAACTAATTTTTCACTCCAATGGTGCAACTCTGAAGAACTCATATTAGGTTCCACAACTTTACTTTATATATTAATATTTTATTCATATTAAATTTTATATCACTTAAAATAATAATTTTAATTTTTTACAGAAAATTATTTCAGACTACTATATAGCCCAACGGGTATATAGTGTTGTTTTAAGGAAAAATATTTCATTATACTATATAAACTTATAAAAAATTAGATTAAACTTTAAAAAAATATTTCAATATCTCCTTAGTTAATTTTAGTGTTTTAAATTAAATTTGATATAAAATTAAAAAAAATTGAAATTAAAATTATAATTTAAAATAAATAAAAATAAAATAAATAAAATTCAAATTAAACGAATAATTTAAACTTATAATTAAAATATAGTTTTCATATTATAAAATTAATATTTTAATATTATAATTATAGTTTTCATATGATAATTAAAATGATAAATAAAATTTTATATTAAATTATAGTTTTTATATTATAAAATCAATATTTTAATATAAGAACTGTTGAAGAACCGTTGCATAATTAAGAACCGTTCAACAGCATGACAATCTTGAAAACAACAAATATGAGTGTCATGTTGGCAAACTCACTTTAAGAACTCCCGTTGGAGTTGGTCTTATGATTTTTGTTGCAATCTTATGTTTTACGATCTTATTACCCCCTCTTGATCTTAAAAAAATAATTGAGTAGGACCTTCCGATCTTAGCTACGATATTATATTTTACGATCTTGATATTCTCTCCCGACCTTACGTAAGATCTTGATTTTGACAACTTTTATTCAAGTCAACTTTTTAAGCCTTTTACACAAAAAATTTACTTTTTCAAACATCAAAACAGATTTGGTAATTTGTGATCTATTGACATAAAGTGCAAAAACAACTTAATTTTATAGGATAATGTTGGAGCTGTTATCCGTATCTATTTACGTCAATCCGGGCATGACCCATGCGGAGGACAGGTGAGTGAGTAAGCCGAGCCTTTAAACATCGAGTAACAACAATGGCTTGAATAGAATCTTCTTGAGTAAGGGGATTAAACGAAGATCCTTTGGAGTTTCTTCTGCCTATAGATTTGCAAAATAACTTGAGATTTAAAGTTGACAATATAAGTTGCTCATGGTCTGTTGCTCATTCCTGTTTAGGGATGACAATGGACAGTGTTTGAGCAGGGTATTATAGTACTCATCATCATACCGTCGATTTGAAAATTATCGTACCCGGATCTATACCCGCTTGGGCGCCACAGTTAACACTCGTACCCGTACCATATGGGTATGTAAATATCCATAATCGTGCATGTTACGAGCTTTGCTATTAATAATAAATAAATCAAATATAAAATATCATATAATTTTATGTTTTTAAAAATATTAAAAGTTTTCAAACAATTTATTGTTGAAATAAACAAATACTTATATTAAATACGTAATGGTTTAACATTGATATACTTTTTAAAATTGATATACATACATTTTTATATAAGAATGTAAATTAAAATATATGAATATAAATGAAAATAAATAAATATATATTGTGCTGGTATGGAGCGGGATGGGTATCAGGGTTGCCCATACCCGCACCTATACTTTGTTGTTTTTGCGGGTAACTACCCGAGCTCATGCTCGTACCCATTTTTGCGGATTTTTATCCTATCCATTGTGGGTAATTTTGTGGGTGCCCATTAGGAATGGATCAAATTTCCATCCTTATTCATGTCCTATTGATTGGGCTATTCCGCAAGTGCATGGAATCTGCTGTAGTCAATGTTGTCAAAATTGAGATCTTACATAAGATCCAAAGAGAATATCAAAATTGTAAAATATAAAATCGTAATTAAGATAGAAAGATTCTACACACTTATATTTATAGAATCAATATGGGATAATAAAATCGTAAAATATAAAATCATAATCAAAACCGTAAGATTTTACCAAAATAAAAATAAGGGAATGTTATATTCACACCACTTTTAGTATCCAACAGTGTGTAACTATATTGTTTTAATTAATTTTTTTTCTCTATTTTTAATTTATCAACTATAAATTATTTATTTTTATACGATGTCAAATGAAAAAAATAAAGAAAAGAAAATGGAGATATGTTTGGTGGCATGTGTTTGTGATGTCATGTCAATCACATTGCACATACAATGTGCATACAAGATAAAGGGATAAATTGTGATAGAGTCAATTTAATTCGTTTTTTAAAACTGACCTATCAGTATCTTGTGGCTGTAAAATTATTATGTATTTTTAAAAGAAAAAAACAAAAACAAACCAAAAGATGAAGAACAAATGAAGTTTCAGAAAACAAAACTGAAAATGCAAGAAAACACAAATGAAGAAGAAAATGAAAATGAAAAATGAAGGTGTAGACAAAAACGAAGTTTGAAGCTTTCATTACTGAACAAGCAAAGACACAAAAGGCTAGGGAAACATCGGTTGCAAATCGGGTTGATATTTACCCGGGTAATTAAAGCTAAGGATACTAAAATATTTCTTAAAATCGTCTGATTTCACTATCTGTTTACCAAAACCAAGATTTTTTAAGTGATTTACGCTATTGTACGATCTTGCTTGCGATCCAGATCAGTAAAGATGGTTGAGATTGCAAAATCGTGCGATTCCATGATCTGGATCGCGTTTTTGAAAACATTAGTTGTAGTTTTGATAGATATTGAATCCGCATGGACTAATAATCAAACCTATCATTATATATGCCAGTATGTAAATCTAAGGCTAGTAAAATTAATTTTTATACAAAGTCAAATAAAAACAAGGATTAAGATTGCATTTAAAGAAATAAATTATAAAGGCGATACCAGAATGCACTTGTCGACGTATTTATGGAACTCATGCAAACCTTGGCATTTGTTTAGTTTTAAAATATTTTTCGGAGGAAAGGGAGAGTTAAAATGCTACTTACTCTCGCGTAGCTCGCGTAGCCCGCGTTTTTCATTGACACCACAATTGCTTTGTTGTCGCTCACTCAATTGTGGGTTCAAACCAATTTTTGAAAATCTACAAGTCCTAATTAATTTAAAAAGAGCCATCGCGGTGTTTAAAAATTAAAGATCCAAACGTCTGTTGTCAGATTTTTGGCTCACACTCTCGAGCTATTGACCAGTATCTGAATGTTTTCATCGTCGCGCAAAACGTTTTACTTTAAAAATCCAAAGTTTAAAACCAAAAATATAATTTAAATTAAGAAACCAGTTGCATTTGATTTATCGAGTCCTGTCGATACGACGCTCCTCACATTTCGGACTCAAAATAACTTAGTCGGACATGGTATTAAACATAAACATGCAATTCTTAACATTTGAAATTAACAACAACATAACAATTGAATTTAATTGAAATAATGCAAACAAATAGAAACAGTTTAAAGCAACAATATAAAGAAACTTGAAAATAAAAACTGGAATTAACTCTGAAATAATCTTTAAGTACTAACGAACGGAATAGAAAATAACTCTAATGTCGGCAAGATTGCTTTGATCCAAGCTTACAAGTGAAGGCCTAAAATCTAATGGTGTAGTATCTCCTCAATGTGAGAAGTCTACAACTTTTCAATGTAATTTTATGCTTAAAACTAAGAATACTGCTTTGCATAGAGACTTGGATACCCCAAAATTCTCATAAAACCCTCTATTTATAGTGTTCCATCACCTGAAGATGGAGTCCTCATGTACTGAATTCGTGTGGAGGAAAAGTCGAGGAAGTGGGATGGAGAAGGTCAGCTCGAAACCGCTATTTTTCTGGAACTAAAAGCCATGGCGGGCGCCATGGGGGTGTGGCTGCCACCACACTAGCCATACATGTGGTCTTGGCAGTTGAGCCTTATGGCGGGCACCATGCTACTTTGACTAGGTCTTTTTAGGTTTTTTCTCTCTCCTCGTGGTACCCGCCTGCTGCTTAGTCACATCCAGCTTTGTGGCTAGCACCATGGAGACTGCCATCCTTGTATTTTTGCTATACTTTCTTTGTTTCGCGCCGTTTTCGTCCAGTTTCTTCGTGAAACAAGAGCAAAACACCAACATAACACTACAAAATGCGATAAAATGAAATAAAACATGTGAAATTAAGGTGAAATAAACAATGTAAGTCTAATGTTATTAAACTCCCCCATATTTAAACTTTTGCTTATCCTCAAGCAAACCATGACTCGCAAAGAAAACAATGGCATACGGATACTCATTTTAGGTTACCAACTCCACTTTGGTTAAGTTTGTGTCAATAGGTACCTTCTCGCGCACTAAGGATATCATATCAACACAATTTCAAATTTTTGGTCATAAACCTCTCTCCTATACAAACCAATTCGAATCATGTCATTATGCCTAAGCTTGTCTTACTCATCCCTTTTCATTCCGGCACAATCACATTAAACATGTTACCCTTTCACACTTATGGTAGGATAACCTGTCAGTGACTATGATCTCATTAACATTATTATTATTTGTTTTGTTTTCTTGGCACATTGGCTTAAGTATCAACAGATGAAAGAGTTTGCACCGTTGGGCTAAGCAGTTAAGTGAGGATCACCTAACTTAGAGGGATCACTTCTCTTCATTTATTTTTTTCTTAGGTTTCTTTTTAAGCTTGCGATCATACACTTATTTGCATTAACTTTCTACTTAGTGTGCGCCTAGGATGGTGTTGAATGCTAAATAAACTACTTAGGGACTACAGAACAGTGAGAACTTAAGGCTACGTCATAACAAGTACTCAAATTGATCTCTATAATTTGGAGGCTCACGGTGTTAGAACGATACCGATCTTGCAGAATTTTCCCAAGTTTCACAATCCAACCTCAATTTCGTCTGTAGCCTAAGATTTTCAAAAGAAACACTATTTTTTCTAATTCAAAATGTTTGGTACACGACTCAAGAAATGTGGAGATTCAATAATTAACAGGAAAGCACACATAAATACTCGACAACACATGCAAATGACTCAACTAAACCCTAAATAAGAAAAATCCTAACGCCATCCAATTCTAAAGAAATCAATAAATCTAACTAGAAAATGATAAATGAAAGCGGTAAAGTTCCTCCCCCACACTTAAACCAAACATTGTCCCCAATATTTTGATAAAACGTCGAAAAGGAAGGACAGAACCTGTAAGTACTACTACAGGCCTCAATTGCCACCTTCTCCATGTTTCTGCTCATGATGGCCATGTCATGGTGACGACTCCTATTGCGGTGATGGGAACTTTGAGAAGCCTCGAGTTGCTGAACTCGTGCTGATAATGAGGCGTTGGACACTTGTAAGTTGCAGAAGTTCCCTAGAATAATTGCTTAGTTAGCTTGCACAAGAGTGAAGTTGCTCATTTGTGAAGCTTTTTGACGTTGCAATTGAGCTTCCAGGTTGGCTTGGGCTTCTAACACCAAACACAAGGATCAATTTATTCGATCTTGCGATGCCCGCATAAAATCCATCATATTCTATTTCATATCATACATGGCGTAGAATAATCCATTACTCTTTTCCTCACGTGCTCTTTGTTCCTTCATCGTGTCTTTATTATAGTTACTTCTGAAGGAAGTACCTGCAAAAGTGTGAGTATAACCATGTGCAGTATCTGCTTGTGTATCAGGGTCATGAGGCGGATGGGGAGGAGGGAAGTTGAGAATATAGGAGCCTTGGTCTAGGTTCTCATATTGATTATCAGTGTCGCCATCAGCAGTAACATTCTCTGGAGTGCTCATAGGTATCTAACCGGTAGTAGGGGCTTGCAGGTCATACAACCAATAGGCCGGATTCCGCACATCGGTGCGGAGGTTGGGTAAAGGTATACTTTCAAATTCACTATGATTAACCATTAAGACATACCTGCCTCCTCTCCTAGTTTTAATCATGTACATATGCCCAACAGCTCGGAGGTCGAGGAAACAGGGTGGCATTGGGTCCAAAGTGGCTAAATCATAAATATGCCCCAAAGCACGCGCTATGGAGATTATCAACCCTCCAAAAGAAATGGGCTCTTGTTTGGAGGTGCAAACCACATATATTTTTGGCAAACATAAACGTGGCCGAATTAATTACCGTCTGTGACAAAAAGGCTCGTAAATAGAAAACCTCTTTAGCATTCACATTGTTAGAGTTTTCCCGGCAAAAAATAGTGTTTGCAATATTTGGCGGAAGTAACGAATGGTCGGGTGATGTATCAAAGACACGAGATTTCCTTAAAAAATGTCAATGAAATGGCCAGTTATTTGTTTCCAAAATGCCTACTCTGTTCGCCCATTCGGCGTCTATCGGTGCCTCACAAGCGACACCATCCCCATGCGGGAAGTGTAGACAATCGACAATCTGATTAAAATTAAACTCATATTCATTATTAAACATACAGAACCTAATTGTGCCTACAGTGCTAGCAGAGATTCAGACTGGTGCAAAACTTAAAGAACTATGGAATTCTAGAGTTAAATTGTAGCACCCCACTTTACCCCGTACGCGTATTATAGGAATATTAAAGAAAATACATCAGAGTTTTCAAAGCACACAGGATGTCACTTAGACATTTTTCTCATTCAATGAAGTATCAAGTCACTTCATGCTTTCCACAATATTTCAACAAGGTCATTCAATAAAACAGCGGAATAAAATCAATGTTTAAACATAATCCCCACAACCGGTGGTTATACATCATTAATCCAACAGATAAAAGATACGTAATAATTAATCAAGAAAATAAGAAAAATATAACGTAATCCCATTATCCCATGTTACGTATCAGAGCGACTCCTAGGACTCGATCAATTAACAACACACTCCAAGCACTACTCAGGTACCTGGTCATTTGCACTCCCCAAGGAGCACAGACGCAACATACAGAAAAGGGGTGAGAACTACATTCAATAAATAAGCGGTGAAATACACATGCTAAGGAGTAGTTACATACCACACATACAATCATACACATACAACGCACATACACGTGCCACCTTAATCACTCGGCATCAATAGCCCATATTCAAATACAAATATGTAATGACTCACTGACTCAACAAAATGCATGTGGTACCAACACAAATACATACGGTTCACCCTAGAACCCGATTCTTGTCGGAATCTGGATAAGTCGTATACATTCCTTTGAACTACAACTTATCTCCACAACGACTTCCACATGAAGTCCAGATGAACTAGGCACCCATCATAGATTCCCACCTTGCCATCTCCACAAGACACATGACATGAAATGCGTGACAACATAATTATGCTAACATAATAAATTCAAGCATAATCTACGATCATCCATGATCCACACAAGTCATCCGTTCACCGTAATCCTCTCGGGAATTACCATCATCACACCAGATCGTCCACCCTGGACGGTCCTGGCCCATACATCTCAATCACACCCCTAAGGGCAAACACGTAAATTTCTATATCTTCCCTAATTTAATTCATTACTAATATTTCTTAGGTTCATTTAAGTCATATTAATCCTATTGATTAAACGAAAATGCGTTCCAAGCAAAATCTGGACAGAAATCGCAAAAATGGGAAAAAGTCATCTCAGGCCTGCCTATACGCGTATTGCCCTTCCTGTTACGTGTAATACCCTACTGTCAGGACCACCATATGTGTATTGCCCTGTCTCATACGTGTATTACCCTGTTGTCAGGCCCACCATACGTGTATTTCCCTGTCTCTTACGCGTATTGCCCTGTCTCATACGCATATCACCAGGACTGCTGCCAAAAACTTAGATATGATCCCTTTCACGAATCCTCACTCAATACTCTTCATTTTACCACTAAACTCAACCTAGAGTTCAGTTTTTTGTTAATCGTTTCTCTCTACCTCCACTATACTTCATCTATCCATTATTCTCCTAAGATTTCTATCATGTAAGGTTCAATTTCGTTAACCCTCAAACCCTTATTTCCTAGATCTGTTACTTGTCAGAATCATACCACAACATCAACCGATTCCACACGAATTTCATATTGATCTCAGATTCATTTACACATACATCGCATAAAAATCATTCAGCAACAACAGTCATTTACATGGAAAAGCATTATATTACAAAAATCAAACAAGATGAGAAGAAATACATGAATCCTATGAGAGAAAGGACCTCTCACTACCCTCTCATGTTAATTCACCCATATTGAAATCCATTCTCCCCCCTCCCCCTTACCTTAGATTGAAACTTTCTCTTGGTAACAATGGAGAATTTCTTGGTTCCTCTGCCCTAGCTCTCTTTTTCTAGTCTCTTCCTTTTTCACAATTAGTAACTGATTCTCCACTAAACCACTTATAATCCCCCTTAATTAGATTTTCAGTTTTATTATTCCAATTAATAATAATAATAATAATAATAATAATAATAATAATAATAATAATATTAATAATAATAATAACAACCACTACCATCTCATTAATATTATTATTAATAGGATAAAATAATAATACCAATGAGCATAGTATTCTTATTATTATTATTAATCATTAATATTATTTATTATAGGTCCACTTTACCCCAACTAAGGTCAACTCTCACTCTCGCCCCTAACATCATACCCTTATTAAGGACATCACAACCAATACACGTAAAACAAAGTATAAAATGACTAAATAATTAAATGGGGTGTTACAACTCTCCCTCACTTAAAATATTTTCATCCTCGAAAATGTACTTGATGAGAACAATTCCGGATACGACTCTCACATCTTGCTATCCAATTCCCAGGTCACACTTCATCCAGCGGCTCCTCCCCAAGCTACTCTCACCAACGAGATATCTTTTCCTCTTAGTTGTTTCATCTTGCATTCTTCGATTCTCAATGGCATCGCCTCCACTGTAAGGTTATCTCGAACTTGAAATTCATCTCTCTGAAGTACATGAGATGGATCAACAACATACTTTCGAAGTTGCGATACATGAAATACGTCATGTAGATTTCAAAGTTCAGGTTGCAACACCGCTCTATAGGCAACCGCTCTAACCCTCTGTAGAATCTAGTATGGTCCAATGAACTTAGGATCCAATTTCTTTGATTTCAGTGCACGACCAACACCGGTCACCAGATTGACTCTAAGAAATACATGGTCCCTCTTGCTAAATTCCAAGTCTTTCTTCCTATTATCATGGTAGCTTTTCTTCCTACTCTGGGTCGTCTTCATTTTCTCCTTAATCATCTGGATCACCTCCGTGGTCTATTGCGAAATCTCGGGTTCGAGTACCGTACTCTGGCCCGACTCATACCAACATAGAGGTGTCCTACACCTTCTACCATACAATGCTTAAAAAGGTGCCATTCCAATACTAGAATGATAATTGTTGTTGTAAGTAAATTCAATCAGCGGTAAATGAATATCCCAAGCACCTCCTCGCTCGAGTATACAAGCTCTTAACAAAAATTCCAATGACTGAATAGTCCTCTCAGATTGACCATCGGTTTGCGGGTGATAAGTAGAACTCAATTTCAAATTGGAACCCAAAGCTTCTTGCAAGCTTTTCCAAAATCCAGAAGTAAACCTCGGGTCTCGGTCAGATGCAATGCTCGACGGAATCCCGTGTAACTTCACTATCACTCTGATATAAATTTCTGTTAACTTCGTCAAAGTAAAACTAATGTTAATTGGTAAAAAATGCGTCGACTTCGTCAATCTATCCACAATTACCCAAATTGCGTCAAAACCTCACCGTATTCGGCAATCCAGTCACAAAATCCATTGCAATACTGTCACATTTCCACTCCGGTATTTCCATCGGTTGCATCAAACCGGATGGTTTTTGGTGTTCCACCTTTGACTTTTGACAAGTCAAACAAGCATACACAAACCGAGCCTATGTCTTTCTTCATACCCGGCCACCAAAGTAATTTCTTCAGGTCTTGATACATTTTCGTAGCTCCTGGATGAATACTCAAACTACTCTTGTGGCTTTCTTGTAAAATTACCTTTTTCAAATCAAGATTATATGGCACACAAATTTTGTCTCTGAACTTCTACGCACCAGAATCATCTACTTTAAAGTTGAAATTCTGGTATGCATATCACATATGTCCCAAGAACATTGATCTCTACTCAACAAGGACGAGGGCAGACCATGACCAATTTAAATTTCTTTAAATTGTCCCAATGTCATGACCAACGTCATGACCTCTGTTGTGACATCTACATGCTGACAGAATATTTATTTAAACATTTAAATTGTGCAGAATTGTAAATGCTGAAAGATAAATAACGCAGTAATTGTTTACCCAGTTCGGTGCAACATCACCTACATCTGGGGGCTACCAAGCCAGAAAGGAAATCCACTATTAGCATAATTAATTTAGAGTTAAACCTCCAGTTTACACTCCTCACTTAATCTCTACCCAATGCAATTTCAGCCTAGAGACACTCTAGTACCTGAGTAGACCCACTCACTCCCCCTCAATCACACAACAGTGATTTCTAATACACAATTACAAAAACAGCATGAAGAGACACTTCATACACACCTTGATCTTGCTTCACAGCTTTGATCAAGGAACTCACACATTCTTGCTTCACAGCTTCGAGTGAGACACAACCTAGAATCTACCTATCCAATTCAATCATCCACCAGACCATTGCTTGGAGTACAAGTATTCCTAAACAGAATTCACACGTGAAGACTAGCCTTCTTCACTTACCAATATGTCTACCACAATGTATCAAAAGATACAAAGGGTGACTTACATAAGGGAATCTCAAACCCTAGACCTCTATTTTACACTCAAGTTGTTCTTGATGTGAGTGCTTGCTTTCCTCTGCTTCTGCTCCTCCTTTTATAGTAGTGTAGACAGGGCTTGGGCTGCTCCAAAGTAACAAATATTAGTTTTAACAAAGTAAAACTAATTTCCACAGTTCAAGGTGTTGTCAAATTAGGTCATAATACTGCCTAGAATCTCGTCTGAAATAACTAAGAAGTCATAACAGGTTTCCTGAAATTTAGCCTGAGATATATCAGGTATCACAACAGAAAAACAAACTCAGCCTGTCTGATGTCATACGATCAATGTCATAACATTGGTCATGACATTCAGCTTCACTTCCTCTTGGCTGACCAGCTTGCCCTGCTGAACACTTCTGCTGAATCTTCTTCATGACAGTAGAAACAAATGCTTTATAGTTCCCTAAAAAGTATCAATGATCCTTTTTGTGAACACCCATTAAATCTGCACTTTGTTTCAAATCTCTTTGGCCTAAACATACTGTTGCACCCCAAAATTTGCCCAACCTTTTTACCACTTGGTTTATGTTTCATTGCATTAGCATAGCATAGTTCTAGCATTTGTGTAGCATATCATCCTTCATTTAACAGGGGATCAAGTGTGTTCATGTCAAGAGAATCCTAGCCAAAGGTTTTATTCAAGCTTAAGAAGTTATCAGGGTTATCAGACAGAGGTTTGAGTTATTGAGAAGTTTGAGTGCTTGTATGGGGCTCATCTCCTCACTTGGAGCCAGTTGAAGATCAACAGTGGATTGTAAGGCCTTGATCAAGAATAGAATGTGTGGGTAGATCTCATTTAAGTGCCTTTAAGGTCATGTTAGAGCTCAATTAAGTCATTTTATCCAGAGCAAGAGCCACAATTGAAGTGGATGCAACTAGGGTTTCATCTGGTTAATCCTAGGCCAAAATGAGCAATTGAAAAAGATCAAAGCTTACTTATAGGTCATTGAAACCATGAAATGATATGTTAAATCATTTGAGATATTGTTTTAAGATCAACTTGAGAAGAATCAAGAGTGGTTGGAGTTGCTAAGTCAGGGTTCCTAGGGTAAAATCCCATGTTTAGTGCCAAATTTCCAAGCCATGTAAGTCAAGATGAAAGTTTCATCTCCATTTTTGGCCAACATAAAAATTGTAGAGGATGCTCTTAGCTTTAATTTGAGTACTAGAAGTCCTCCATTGGATTTATAGAACTCAAGTTATGGTCCAGACAAGTTACAGGTCCTCAGATGCATCTGAAATTTGTTTGTGAAAATCATCTAACTTCCAAGCTATTTTTGACCTAGAAGGAGGTTTCACCTGAACTTTTGGCCAACATGAAAGTTATTCCTCATGGTCTTAACTTTCCAAATTGTATTAGAAGTATTCCATCGGATTTGTAGAACTCATGTTATGAGGTTTACAAGTTAGGGGTATTTTAGGAAAGTGAGATTATAGGCCATTTTCAATCATAGGTCAAAATCTCCAACTTGCACTTGTCAAATGGATTTTGTTTCAACATGGAACTTGTTTAAAATGTGGTTTTTAGGCTAACCAAGAACTCATGGTGGATTTATTTGGCTCATACCATGGATTGGTGTGAAGTGGTTTGAATAAAGAAGAAATTCAAAGGCATTTTTGGTGGGAAATTGAAATAAATGATTATGGGTCCAAAACAAGTCAAATAACCACTCATTTTAATCAGAAATCATGTTTTGGAGACATTGGCAATTGTGGAATTTTCATTTGAAGTATGCTTCATGGTCTTTCATAAGGTTTCTTCACATAAAAGTTACATTCCACCAATCATTCCTAAGGCCAAATTCAGGGCCCTAACCAAGTTGAATCCATTCAAGGAGGTTAGTGTATGACATTAGAAGCTTCATAGGCAAGCTATTGAAGGAAATTGAGGGATGCCATAATCAAATTTTTGAAGGAAAGTTGGATTTGGATTTTTGATTTTGGGCTTGGGCCTGAGCTCTAGAAGGTTTTAAACAATCCTATAAGTGTCTAGGAACTCATCAGAAACAAGGTTGGTGATTGATTGGGGTTGAGAGCATAGATTGCAATTGAAGCTTGAAGAAGAAAATTGAAAGAGTGAATTTCTGTTTGAGGCCATTTCAAGCCCAATTGGAGCTTCAATCTTCTTCTAACATCATCACTGATTGGATCTGGAAAGTTTTGGAGAAAGAATCAAGCCAGAAATGCCTCAAATTGAAGCTTGAACTCAGGTTCTTACTTCTTTAAATTTCACCCAATTCTTGTGTTTTCAATGCATTAGAATCATGTGGTTAAGTTCACCTTAGGTTGTAGATGATTTCTGGGCAAAGAATTGAATGATTAGTGACAAGTTAGGATGAGTTCCGTTTTCGGTTGAGATGTATAATTTTTGATTCGTGGAGTTTTAGATCGTTTAGGTAGGATTTTGTAATCCTCGTTAAATTTCGTGCGATTTTTATTCAAGAATCGTGGCATTTGGTGGATTATTGAGGGAGTTATGGTCACATGAAGTTCGCCGGAAAAGCTTCGCTCCGTCGCCGGCCATGGAGTTGTTCGCGCGCGTGCTTCTGCTTGCAGAATTTCAAATCGGAGAAGAAACAATACTAGTCGTCCATGCGTGAGAGAGAGGAGACTTATTCCACGCATCTGAGCGCTCAAGACGGGCCACGTCCCCCTTAAGCGACGTCGTTTTGGCTTAAGTGAATAGATCCAAGTCCTTCTGCGCGCTAGATTGACCTTGGAGACGTGAGTTCGAGTCCATTCGTGGCTTATTTTCTTTTAATATTAAGAGAACTGATGAATTAGTTTTCTTGGGCCTTGGGTTTAATACTATTCGCGCCTCCCCTAGTTAGGCCCAACATGATTTTCAAGTGGAATAGCTTGCCAGTTACACCCCCTGGGCGTTATTGTGAGAGTGAGAGTTAGTTTGCTGAATCTCAACTGGGCCCAACGCCCTATGCTTTTTGCACCCCATTTTCAGGGCCCATGCGTGATGTGCCTGGTTTTTCTTACCAGATGCACCCCTCCCTGTTAATTGGTTTTAATTTCTTTTCTTTGTTTTTTAGTTTAGTTGCTTGTTAGAAATTAATTCATAAAAAATAGTAAAAGTTGGAAATAAATTCTGAAAAAAATTGTGGTTAGAGATTTAAATGTTTAGGTGTTGCGGTGAGAATCGTGATACCAAGCTATTGATAAACTTGAATCTTTAATTCTTAAATTCACAACCGGACTTTAATTTATCCAAAGGAAAGGTCTAAAGAAAGAAAGAACCTTTTTGCGCGATGTAACAACAACACTAAGAGATTCGGGGATCGGGGGTTGGTTATGCATAGGGTAGGTATTTCACATCCTAAACATCTATAGTACTCTACAGGAACCTTTTGTTTATTTGCATGCTAAGTTTGGTAAATGTTTGCTAAGGTTTGGGTATTGGGTAAAAAGGTGAAGGTTATGATAGATGAAGACCTAAGATTGTTTCTAAGTTTGCTCGCAAAGACATCGCGTCCTCTGCCTACGTATCCTAACTAGGATAGAATCAGAGCAATCGTAGTTCACCTCACTAGGGTTGAAGAACGCTTGATTGCGATCAAGGTTCAAAGGGGAACAAACATAATAATGTTTGTGTAGAGTTTCACAAAACTCTCTATGTCTATGTTGTAACACTCAAAGGGGGAAGTAAGTGATCATATCCATGATCCTTACATAGAGTTAACAACTTTATCCTAGGGTTCTATTTGTAAACACTCCTAGTGAGAGGGAAGGTTGCTTGTCAAGATATCGCATCTTGTGCCTACGTATTCTCATTATCCAATGAGAAATCAGAGCGGTCGTAGTTCGGGCTCGAACTAAGGAATCAATTGGTTCTTTCCAGACCAAAAGAGGGGAAGGTTCTATCCAGACCTATGAGTTTATATCCTATTGGTTCTATCCAGACCAAAAAGGGGGTTAAGGCTCTTTCGAGGCCTATGAGGGTATTGAGCTATCTATGACCCAAGGGTCAATAGAGAGACTTTCCTTTGGAAGGGAGGAGATGAGGCAACATGGATGAGAACTAAAGAATTCCATCACTTGGGGAAGACTTACTTAACAAAGCAATAAAAAAAACATTTAGGCATGATGAATACAAGGAATATGGTTACAACCAAGCAAGCATGCATATTACAATATCAAGTAATGATTTCAATAAAGATAAATGGTTACAACCAAAGCAAACATCAAGATGTTACAATATCAACGATTTCAATCAAGGTAAATGGTTACGACCAAAGCAAGCATCAAGATATTATAATATCTAGAAGGGGAAAGTTCTTTCAAGACTTAATGAAAGGTGAAAACCAAAACATATCTTAACGAAGAATGGGGTACATCTTAATAAAGATGGAAGGGGATCTTAACAAAGATGAGGCTTCAATAGGGCTTACAAGATGATGTGTATACTTACAGGCATCATGCCTAAACAAACAATGTCACAACAAAGTAAGGGAGAAGTTCAATACTTCATGGGAGAAAACTTTCAAGTTTTAATGATGATTAAACACAAATGCTTACAAGCAAGAGTTTTAGTCAAACTCAAGTACACAAGGATGCTAACAAGCCAAAATCATAACTTTAAAATAAAACTCAAAAGAGAATGAAATTAAAGTTTTAAAATGAATAAATGAGAGATAGGAAGGTGAAAACCCTAAAAACATTCATGGTAGCATGTGAAATGCAAGTAGAAAGTTCACATTTATGAGTTTTAGGTTTACCTCTTGAAGCAAGCTTAAGAAATAAGAAAATCAGAGATATTGAGAGCTCTTACAAGATCTTCAAATGTTCCTAGGTTGATGAATAGATGCTCCAAACAACCTCCAAGCAAGCTAGTGGACGAAATGCCTTGTAAATGAAGGAAAAACTCTAAAATCCAAAGATTTCAAAGAACAACTCACTCAAACCTTGTTACATAAGTGTGGAAGTGATTTGGATAGCTTCAATACATTATATTTGATGTGTTTGAAGTGTTTCTTGAGTTGGAAAAAGTTTGGAAATGGTTTTGGAAGGTGTTTTGCAAAAATAGATTTTGAGGGATTTTGGAGACTTAGTGAGATTTTGCAAGAATTTGGTGATTGTGCAAGGGAGAGAGTTCTAGATGGTTTCTAGAATGGAAATGGTGTGTTTTTTATGTAGGAAGTGAGTTCTATTTATAGCCAAAGGCCTTGGATCAAGGTATGGGCAAAAGTGAAGCAAATTGCCAATTTTAACCTTCCATCATGAAAATCTTTGAGTTTTCCAATGAAATCTTCATACTTGTCTTTAAGCCACTCTACTAAGATATTATCCATACCCTATAGATTTTTTCATCATGCTTGATAGGATAGGAGGTGACTTGTTAAATTAAAGTTGATGATTTGACAAGGGTAGCCACCTTTTTTCTCTTTCTTCACTATTCACTTTTGCAACTTGCATTAAATAATTATTTTCTTTGATCTTTGTACCATTTTTCGTGTGACTTGATATTAAAATGTTAATTATCAATTCAAACATCATAAATTAGGTTTATCCTTTGATTAGCATCGATTTGGAGAGGTTTTGGAATAAAAAAACTCATGCTGACCTAGTTTTGCGAACGTGAGTTTTTGCCAACTTGTGGATCTTGGTTCTCTCTAACCAGGAAGAGTTATGGAACCCACTTGTACTTTTTAAAAATCCCCAATTAGGTAATACAATATTTATGCTTGTGTTAGGAACTCATTTCCCTTGAAACTAGGTCAAAAACCCTTGTGTGGTTAAGGAGTTATGGCTTTGCCCTTTTCAAAACCTTAATTTTCCAACTTTTTGATTACTTATCAATTCTTGATCCAATGGTCACCAAACTTCATGAATAGATGTGATATACCATTAGGAACATAATTGCCTTCAATTTTGGGTTAAAACCATGTTGGTCAATGAGTTGAGTTTTCAGTCAGACGAACCGATTAATTGAAGAACACTGAATCGACTGTTGGTGTTCTGGGTCCTCTGAGGTCTTGAAACTTCTTGAGTGAACTTCACTAAGCCATATGAGATTCATGGACCATGATTCCATAATTGGAACACTGTTTTAATCAAAATTCAAAGTACAGTTGACTTTTCCTAATCAGAATCCCTAATTGGGTATCCTGAACTGCACCGTTCTCAATTCCTGGGTGACAACCTCAAATTGGATTCATACTTGACCCCATGTAGTATCCTTGATCTTGTTTATAGTTGAATCAATCCAACACATTGATTGATCAAACCACCGAAGCCTCAATTTTGACGGTACGGAACCCTGATTTATCTGCATCTTGATAAAGATAAACTTGAAATGGGTTAAGGTTGGTTAATCAAATGAATATGATCCTAAAATGATGAGGATATAAGGGGTCAAAATTTGGGGTGCAACAGTTGCCCCAATTTAAATATCTTCACTAGATGGCAATGAGAGATAACAATCCTCATAGAATCTTAGTGAATGGTATTTAAATATAGCAAACCAGAAATTTTGTCCCTTAGATCCGATGGTATGCAAAAGGACAAATGCTGAAATGCAAATGAGTTTAAACGGTGTTATGATGCTTGAATGCAAGACAGATGCAGACACGCGAGCAAATATAAAAGAACGGCAATACAACGAGTAACCCGACACACTGGGGAAAGATTCAAGGCAAAGTAAGCAAGATAGTTCAAACATGACTAAAGATGATGTTCAAGGGAATCTTTCACACAGGGGACATAAATTCCACCAGGGAAGACACATCTTCATCGGGGAAAGAAGATACAAACCTCACTGGGGATAACCAGATGAGGGAGCCCACCGGCGAAGATGATAATTCTTCACTGGGGAAACGAAAGAAAAGAGGCGCAAACCTCGCCGAGGAAGAAATCCACTGGGGAAAACTTCGCTGGGGAACAAATCCACTGGGGAAGCAAATCCTCACCGGGGAAAAGACGGAATGGAGACACGAACCTCGCTGGGGATAACCAGACGAGAAATTTCCTATAACGAAGAGTTCAAACGGGATCTTCAGGAAAAGGTTAGAAACAAAACCGGACACGCCGGGGAAGCTAGTATCCACTAATTCTCTGAGACTCGACTGGAAAAGCAAAAGCTTCAACTGCGAAGACTGGTAACGACCAAAATAACAAATAGCTTCAAACAATGCTAGTTTCCACTAGACTTACTAGGGAGGATGGTGATGACCAATCCAAAGTTTGGTTTCCAAAAAGTGCTAAATACCACTAGACTTCCTGGGGATATGGTGACGACCAAATCAAAGTTCCAATTACAATTGGGAATTCCAAACAATATTGATAAAACATAGGACTTCGACTGGGGAGTTGGTAACAACCGGCTAATAAACGATTAATTTTTTAAGCAATGCTAGTAACCACTGGATTTAGAAAGAACTGGATTTTTCAAAGAGTTTGGTGACGACCAGGTCTGCAGACAGGAAGCATAAGTATATATCTCAAAACCTTATGAACAAAAGCTAATATCCTTAAAGCGTTAGGATAAAGCGGAGATACAACCCTTAACACCTTAGGATTGGACGCAGACCCTCAAAACTTTAGGACCAAAAACTAATACCCTCAAAACATTAGGATATAGTAGAGACACAACCCTCAACACATTAGGATTGGACGAAAACCCTCAAAACTTTAGGATAAAAAACTAATACCCTCAAAATATTAGGATATAGTAGAGACACAACCCTCAACACATTAGGATTGGACGAAGACCCTCAAAACCTTAGGATCAAAAACTAATACCCTCAAAACATTAGGATATAGTAGAGACACAACCCTCAACACATTAGGATTGGACGAAAGCCCTCAAAACTTTAGGACCAAAAACTAATACCCTCAAAACATTAGGATATAGTAGAGACACAACCCTCAACACATTAGGATTGAAAACTAATACCCTCAAAACATTAGGGTAGGACGAAGACCCTCAAAACCTTAGGATCAAAAACTAATACCCTCAAAACATTAGGATATAGTAGAGACACAACCCTCAACACATTAGGATTGGACGAAAGCCCTCAAAACTTTAGGACCAAAAACTAATACCCTCAAAACATTAGGATATAGTAGAGACACAACCCTCAACACATTAGGATTGAAAACTAATACCCTCAAAACATTAGGATATAGCAGAGACACGACCCTCAATACATTAGGATCGAAAAGAGATACAACCCTCAACACCTTAGGATTGAAAACTAATACCCTCAACACGTTAGGATATAGCAGAGACACCATCCTCAACATATTAGGATATAGAAGAGACACGACCCTCAATACATTAGGATCGAAAAGAGATACTGTAACAGCCCAAATTTCATTAAATAATTAATTGTAGTAATTAATTTATTTAGTGGGATTTTATCAATGTTGGAAATTAATTTTTATTAATTGGGATTAATAGAGAATTAAGAAGGAATTGGAGAGGAAGGAAAATGAAGGAAATATATAAGAGAGAAAGAAAAGAAAAGAAAGATAGAAAACATTTGGAAAGAAAGAGGAAAGAAGAAGAAAGGAGAGAAAGAGAAGAGAAGAAGAGGAAAAGTGGAAATCATCAAGAACCAACATCAAAGCTCCGATTAATCGAGGTAAGGGTGAGAAATGTTTCTATTTGATCATTGTATGATGTTATGTATGTTGGGTTGGGGTTTTAGTAGAGTTTTCATCACTTTCCAATTAGGGCAAAAGTTGGAATAATCGGTAGATTGATGATTTAATCGGTTGAAACTGAGCAATAATGCCGTAGAATAGTTGGGTAACATGTGTTGATGCTGTTTGTACTGATTTTGTTGTGTGAGAAGTGGGATGATGGTGGATGGTGGAGGTGGAACAGAATAGGGTTCTGTTCTGCGCAGGTTCGCTGGCTCTCGCCAGGCGAGCGAAGGCGAAGCTTTGCCAGGCGAAGCCTAGCGAATGTTGGCGAATAATTATATTTAAGTCCCAGTGGACTTCGCTGGTGGGTTCGCCAGGCGAAGTTGAGTAGCGAGGGTTCGCCCAGCGAAGGTGCTGGCGAATGGTGGCGAATGAAGTCAGTAGCTACTGACTTGGGCTCGCTGGGAAGTCTCGCCAGGCGAAGCCTAGCGAGTGTTCGCTGAGAGAGTTCGCCAGGCGAAGGCCAGGCGAAGGTTCGCTGCGAGGGTTCGCCAGGCGAATGGAGGCGAATGTGACAGCATTTTTCCTTTGCTGTGTTGTTCATGTGGAGATGGTTTGGTTGCCTCTCAGAGGTCAATACCTCTATGATATGATATAGATATGATCTATTGTGATGATGTGTGTTGTGGGTAGCCTACGGGCGTGAATCCTAGAATTGTGATTTGAATATTAATTGCATCAAGTATAAATACATGTGAACATAATGGGTGATTATGTGTGTATTATTTAATGAACTTGTGAATGCTTGATGTGTATACAATTATGTAATGAGTATGCATGAGAACAGTGTGAATATGTGTGCATCACTTGTAATTGTATGATTGGTATTGTGATGTGAATACCTTGATTGTTGTGATATATGTTGTATGTGCAATCATTGTGTAATTCTTGAAGAGATGAATTATGTAAATGCATGAGATTAAGATGTCGGTCTTAAGTGCATTTGTTGTGGTTGATTGTACATGCATCATTTAGTCAAGAGGCAATGTCTGTTAGTTTCGTGGAAACTAGTGGCTTGTCCCAAACCTAGAAGAGTGGGTTTGAAGGCTTAGAGGACGGGCCTTTGTGGTTATCGGTCTAGAAGAGTGGACCCGGTTTAATGTAAAAACCGAAAAAGATAACGGGTTATCGGTCTAGAAGAGTGGACCCGGTTTAATGTAAAAACCGAAAAAAGATAACGAGAGTCGGTACCGCATTGCATGAGTTGCATTGAGTTATTGAGTCACATTGATATATGACATATGTATGAAGAGATGCTTATGTGTGAATGATGAGATTGTGGAAATTGTAAGTGTATGCATAATGTGGAAATGCTTTGTGAATATCCAGGTTTGTATATATATGTGTGGTAAATATATATGACTAAGAGAATGAAGTATGGTGAGAAATGTGAATATGTATTATATGACTACCTATATATATATATATAATCTTATGCTTTGATTATTATGGTTATATTTCTCACCCTTCTGCTGTTTTATAATGCTCTATGAGGCATTGCAGATTAGGATGCTGGAGTCCTTTTGTGAAGTTAGTCTTCATTCTTTTGAGTCGGCTGCTCTGATATGTAACACCGGGTAGTTAGACTAGTATAGTCATTCTTTTGTGATACATTGCGATGTATCAGCTGATGTGGTTTTGTAATCTAACTGATGTGATGCATTAATCTGGATGACTTATGTGCATTTGAATTAATATTTTGGAACTGATCAAATGATGTTATTTTCCGCTCAAGTTGAATGTTGAAATGTGAATTCTAAAACTACGAAATTGTTACATATTTTATGGAGCAAAATGTTAAAGAGTTTCGTTGGTGAAATTGTGGCATTCTTCTTTTATACCTTATTATAAAACCTTTTTACTCTGATAATTTGTATGTGCTTAATTGTTTTATATGCATTTATTTGGGGTGTAGAAGGGGGTGTTACAATAGTGGTATCAGAGCAGGTCGGTCCGTCCGACCAAGTTGTTAGAGTGTTTTTCCCTGTGTGTTATTGATATGCGTGTGTTGCATTATCAATATTGGTTGTTCTTACGTGGTTCTGTTGCTGGAATTAGTAAGATGGTTGCAGGAAGGAACGACGAAGCGATTGCGGAGGCATTGACGAGATTGGCGGGGGCAATTGGGCAGAATCCTCCGGCCAATGTGAATGAGAGGAATCATGCTGATGATGGATTCCGTGCTTTGGGGAAATTCCAAAAGAATAACCCTCCGGTCTTCAAGGGAACTCATGAACCGGACAAGGCACAAATTTGGTTGAAAGCCGTGGAAAAGATTTTTCGAGTTATGAATTGCTCGGATGCACAGAAGGTGCAGTTTGGGACTCATATGCTCGAAGAAGAAGCTGAAGATTGGTGGGGTAATACTCGCCAAAGATTTGAGGAAGATGATATTGTGATTACTTGGGATTTGTTTAGAGAAACCTTCCTGGAGAAGTATTTTCCAGAGGATGTGCGGGGGAAGAAAGAGATCGAATTTCTTGAGTTGAAGCAAGGTAATTCGACGGTTGCTGAGTATGCGGCGAAATTTGAGGAGTTGATCAAATTTTGTCCTCACTATAATACTGGTAATGCTGAGAGGTCTAAGTGCCTCAAGTTTGTGAACGGTTTGAGACCTGAGATTAGACAAGCTATTGGATATCAGGAAATCAGACGGTTTTCTGAGTTGGTTAACAAGAGCAGAATTTATGACGAAGACAGTAGGGCTAGGTCCAGCCACTACAAGAGTCTAAGTGACAAGAAAGGAAAGGGACAATTCAGAGGAAAACCTTACGTGACTCCTGTTGATAAGGGGAAACAAAAGGTTGGTTTTGGCAAGAGGCCAAGTGGGGGAGTTTCTACCCCGGTTAGGTGTTACAATTGTGGTGAAGCGGGGCATCGTGCTCCGGAGTGCAAAAGTGTTGATCTGAAGTGTTTTAAGTGTGGCAAGCCAGGCCACAAGGCGCTGGAGTGTAGAAGCGGTGCGGGTGTTACTTGCTATAACTGTGGTGAGCGAGGGCACATCAGTACCAGGTGCGATAAGCCGAAGAAGAATCAAGGGAGCGGGAAAGTGTTCGCTCTATCTGGATCTGAGACTGCTAGCGACGATCGATTGATCCGAGGTACGTGCTTCATTCATGGTACACCTTTGATCGCTATAATTGATACCGGAGCTACGCATTCTTTTATTTCTTTGGATTGTGTTAGAAGGTTAAATCTTGAGTTGTCTGTGATTGGTGGCGGTATGGTTATTGATACTCCTGCTATGGGTTCGGTAACTACACCGTATGTTTGCTTGAATTGCCCGTTGAGTATTTTCGGTAGAGATTTTGGGATAGATTTAGTGTGTGTTCATTTGGATCAACTGGATGTCATTCTTGGAATGAATTGGTTAAAATTCAATCGTGTGTATATTAACTGTTTTGACAAAACGGTTATTTTTCCCGACTCGGATGTTGAAAGGGAATTGTTTATGACGAGGAAACAAGTGAAAGAATCGGTGCAAGATGGGGCTAAGGTATTTATGCTTATGGAAACTTTGAGGACTGGTGAGAGTGAAGGGATTGATGGTTTGCCCATTGTTAGAGATTTTCCGGAAGTATTCCCTGATGAGATAAAGGATTTACCGCCGGAGCGAGAAGTGGAGTTTTCGATAGATTTGATTCCTGGAACTAGTCCGATATCGATGGCTCCATATCGTATGTCGGCCTCAGAGTTAAAAGAGTTGAAGAGTCAACTTGAGGATTTGCTTGAAAAGAGGTTTATTCGTCCGAGCGTGTCACCGTGGGGTGCACCGGTGTTATTGGTTAAGAAGAAAGAGGGTTCTATGAGGCTCTGTGTGGATTACAGACAGTTGAACAAGGTGACTATTAAGAATAAGTATCCACTTCCAAGGATTGATGATCTGATGGATCAGTTGGTTGGTGCAAGCGTGTTCAGCAAGATTGATTTGAGATCTGGGTATCATCAGATCCGTGTGAAAGCTGAGGATATTCAGAAGACGGCCTTCCGAACGAGGTATGGACACTATGAGTATTCCGTGATGCCATTTGGTGTGACTAATGCACCGGGTGTATTTATGGAGTACATGAATAGGATTTTCCATCCTTATTTGGATAAGTTTGTGGTGGCGTTTATCGATGACATCTTGGTTTATTCGAAGAGCGAAGGAGAGCATGCCGAGCATCTGAAGATTGTGTTATCTGTGCTAAGAGAGAAGCAGTTGTTCGCGAAGCTTTCTAAGTGTGAATTTTGGTTGAAGGAAGTTAGTTTCCTTGGTCATGTGATTTCTAGTAGTGGTGTTGCGGTTGATCCGTCGAAGGTTGAAGCGGTGTCGCAATGGGAGACTCCGAAGTCAGTTTTTGAGATCAGAAGTTTTCTTGGTTTAGCCGGTTATTATCGGAAGTTTATTGAAGGATTTGCTAAGTTATCGTTGCCGTTGACGCAGTTGACTAGGAAAGGTCAAGCCTTTGTTTGGGACGCCAAGTGTGAAGCGAGTTTTCAAGAACTTAAGCGAAGGTTGACGACAGCTCCTGTTTTGATTCTGCCAAATCCAGAAGAACCATTCGTTGTGTATTGTGATGCTTCTTTGATGGGTTTAGGAGGTGTGTTGATGCAGAATAACCAAGTTGTGGCTTATGCTTCGAGGCAACTCAAAGTGCATGAGAAGAATTATCCGACGCATGACTTAGAGTTGGCCGCCGTTGTGTTCGTGTTGAAGCTTTGGAGGCATTATTTGTTTGGTGCGAGGTTTGAAGTGTTTAGTGACCACAAGAGTTTGAGGTATCTTTTTGATCAAAAGGAATTGAATGCGAGACAAAGAAGATGGCTTGAACTTTTGAAGGATTATGATTTTGGCTTGAATTACCATCCGGGTAAAGCGAATGTTGTAGCGGATGCATTGAGTCGGAAATCATTGCATATGTCGGCGTTGATGGTGAAAGAGTTAGAATTGGTCGAGCAATTTCGAGATTTGAGTTTGGTATGTGAGAGAACTTCTTTTGGATTTAAGTTGGGTATGTTAAAGCTTACGAGTGGTATTTTGGACGAAATTCGAGAAGGACAGAAATCGGATTTGAGCTTAGTTGATCGGTTGACTTTAATCAACCAAGGCCAAGGTGGTGATTTTCGGATTGATGAGAATGGTATTATGAGATGTCGGGATCGAGTTTGTGTTCCGAACATGGTTGAGCTTAAGAAGAGCATCCTTGAGGAAGGACATCGTAGCGGATTGAGTATTCATCCGGGTGCTACTAAGATGTATCAGGATTTGAGGAAAGTATTTTGGTGGCCTAGTATGAAGAAGGATATTGCGGAATTTGTGTATTCTTGTTTGACTTGCCAGAAGTCGAAGATTGAGCATCAGAAGCCATCGGGTTTGATGAAGCCATTGTTTATTCCTGAGTGGAAATGGGATAGTATCTCCATGGATTTTGTATCGGGTTTGCCGAGGACGCCGAGTAATTTTGAGGCTGTTTGGGTTATCGTGGATAGGTTGACTAAATCTGCTCACTTTATTCCTATGCGTATGGATTACCCTTTGGAGAAGTTGGCTAAGTTGTATATTGAGAAGATTGTGTGCCTGCATGGTATTCCGCTGAGTATTGTTTCGGATAGAGATCCGCGGTTTACTTCGAGATTTTGGGAGAGCCTGCAGAGTGCTTTGGGTACTAAGTTGCGTTTGAGTTCAGCGTATCATCCTCAGACTGATGGTCAGACGGAGAGGACGATTCAGTCGCTTGAAGATCTTTTGAGAGCTTGTGTATTGGAAAAAGGAGGAGCTTGGGATAGCTACTTGCCTTTGATTGAGTTTACCTACAACAACAGTTTCCATTCGAGTATTGGTATGGCACCATTTGAGGCGTTGTATGGTAGGAGGTGTAGGACACCATTGTGTTGGTTCGAGTCCGGAGAGAGTTCTGTTGTTGGACCCGAGTTAGTTCAACAGACTACTGATAAGATCAAGATGATTCAAGAGAAGATGAGAATTACTCAGAGTCGTCAGAAGAGTTATTATGACAAGAGGAGGAAGGCACTTGAATTTCAAGAGGGAGATCATGTGTTTCTTCGAGTCACTCCGATGACAGGTGTTGGTAGGGCACTGAAGTCGCGCAAGTTGTCGCCGCGTTTCATTGGTCCTTATCAGATTTTGCAAAGGATAGGAGAAGTGGCCTATCGTGTGGCTTTACCACCGTCGCTTGCTAATCTTCATGACGTATTCCATGTATCTCAGTTGAGGAAATACATTGCGGATCCGTCTCATGTAGTCCAAATAGATGATGTGCAGGTGAAAGATAACCTGACTGTTGAGGCATCACCTATGCGGATTGAGGATCGGAAATTGAAGCAGCTTCGACGTAAAGAGATTGCTTTAATAAAGGTCGCTTGGGGAGGACCGACTGGTGGAGATGTTACTTGGGAGCTTGAGAGTCGGATGAAGGAGTCTTATCCAGAACTGTTTGAATCAGGTAACATTTTCGAGGACGAAAATTTCCTAAAGTGGGGGAGAGTTGTAACAGCCCAAATTTCATTAAATAATTAATTGTAGTAATTAATTTATTTAGTGGGATTTTATCAATGTTGGAAATTAATTTTTATTAATTGGGATTAATAGAGAATTAAGAAGGAATTGGAGAGGAAGGAAAATGAAGGAAATATATAAGAGAGAAAGAAAAGAAAAGAAAGATAGAAAACATTTGGAAAGAAAGAGGAAAGAAGAAGAAAGGAGAGAAAGAGAAGAGAAGAAGAGGAAAAGTGGAAATCATCAAGAACCAACATCAAAGCTCCGATTAATCGAGGTAAGGGTGAGAAATGTTTCTATTTGATCATTGTATGATGTTATGTATGTTGGGTTGGGGTTTTGGTAGAGTTTTCATCACTTTCCAATTAGGGCAAAAGTTGGAATAATCGGTAGATTGATGATTTAATCGGTTGAAACTGAGCAATAATGCCGTAGAATAGTTGGGTAACATGTGTTGATGCTGTTTGTACTGATTTTGTTGTGTGAGAAGTGGGATGATGGTGGATGGTGGAGGTGGAACAGAATAGGGTTCTGTTCTGCACAGGTTCGCTGGCTCTCGCCAGGCGAGCGAAGGCGAAGCTTCGCCAGGCGAAGCCTAGCGAATGTTGTCGAATAATTATATTTAAGTCCCAATGGACTTCGCTGGTGGGTTCGCCAGGCGAAGTTGAGTAGCGAGGGTTCGCCCAGCGAAGGTGCTGGCGAATGGTGGCGAATGAAGTCAGTAGCTACTGACTTGGGCTCGCTGGGAAGTCTCGCCAGGCGAAGCCTAGCGAGTGTTCGCTGAGAGAGTTCGCCAGGCGAAGGCCAGGCGAAGGTTCGCTGCGAGGGTTCGCCAGGCGAATGGAGGCGAATGTGACAGCATTTTTCCTTTGCTGTGTTGTTCATGTGGAGATGGTTTGGTTGCCTCTCAGAGGTCAATACCTCTATGATATGATATAGATATGATCTATTGTGATGATGTGTGTTGTGGGTAGCCTACGGGCGTGAATCCTAGAATTGTGATTTGAATATTAATTGCATCAAGTATAAATACATGTGAACATAATGGGTGATTATGTGTGTATTATTTAATGAACTTGTGAATGCTTGATGTGTATACAATTATGTAATGAGTATGCATGAGAACATTGTGAATATGTGTGCATCACTTGTAATTGTATGATTGGTATTGTGATGTGAATACCTTGATTGTTGTGATATATGTTGTATGTGCAATCATTGTGTAATTCTTGAAGAGATGAATTATGTAAATGCATGAGATTAAGATGTCGGTCTTAAGTGCATTTGTTGTGGTTGATTGTACATGCATCATTTAGTCAAGAGGCAATGTCTGTTAGTTTCGTGGAAACTAGTGGCTTGTCCCAAACCTAGAAGAGTGGGTTTGAAGGCTTAGAGGACGGGCCTTTGTGGTTATCGGTCTAGAAGAGTGGACCCGGTTTAATGTAAAAACCGAAAAAGATAACGGGTTATCGGTCTAGAAGAGTGGACCCGGTTTAATGTAAAAACCGAAAAAAGATAACGAGAGTCGGTACCGCATTGCATGAGTTGCATTGAGTTATTGAATCACATTGATATATGACATATGTATGAAGAGATGCTTATGTGTGAATGATGAGATTGTGGAAATTGTAAGTGTATGCATAATGTGGAAATGCTTTGTGAATATCCAGGTTTGTATATATATGTGTGGTAAATATATATGACTAAGAGAATGAAGTATGGTGAGAAATGTGAATATGTGTTATATGACTACCTATATATATATATAATCTTATGCTTTGATTATTATGGTTATATTTCTCACCCTTCTGCTGTTTTATAATGCTCTATGAGGCATTGCAGATTAGGATGCTGGAGTCCTTTTGTGAAGTTAGTCTTCATTCTTTTGAGTCGGCTGCTCTGATATGTAACACCGGGTAGTTAGACTAGTATAGTCATTCTTTTGTGATACATTGCGATGTATCAGCTGATGTGGTTTTGTAATCTAACTGATGTGATGCATTAATCTGGATGACTTATGTGCATTTGAATTAATATTTTGGAACTGATCAAATGATGTTATTTTCCGCTCAAGTTGAATGTTGAAATGTGAATTCTAAAACTACGAAATTGTTACATATTTTATGGAGCAAAATGTTAAAGAGTTTCGTTGGTGAAATTGTGGCATTCTTCTTTTATACCTTATTATAAAACCTTTTTACTCTGATAATTTGTATGTGCTTAATTGTTTTATATGCATTTATTTGGGGTGTAGAAGGGGGTGTTACAGATACAACCCTCAACACCTTAGGATTGAAAACTAATACCCTCAACACGTTAGGATATAGCAGAGACACGACCCTCAATACATTAGGATCGAAAAGAGATACAACCCTCAACACCTTAGGATTGGATGCGGACCCTCAAAACTTTAGGATATAGATCACCTCATGCAAATGCAACCATTTTAGTTTCTGGGAATTTCTGAACTCAGGATTCAAATTATACATCTCCAAAGGTACACAACCTGTGCTCGGGATGGCAACAAACATCTATCTCCAAAGGTAAACAACCTGTGCTCGGGATAGAAACAAACATCTTTCAAAGGTACAAAACCTGTGCTTGGATAGATACATCTCCAAAGGTACGAAACATGTGCTTGGAATCAAACGATACATCTCCAAAGGTATACGACCTGTGCTTGGATAGCAACAATCACCTGTCTCCAAAGGTAAATAACCTGTGCTCGGATAGCAACAATCACCTATCTCCAAAGGTAAATAACTTGTGCTCGGATAGCAACAAACATCTTTCAAAGGTACGAAACCTGTGCTTGGAAACAAACCATTGTGACTTAATTCGGAATGATACACAACCAAATTGTCAGTATCTGTCGTCCATTGATTTTCATAATGTCAATTACCAACGGGCCTTATTTGTAACATGATTGGTCACCACCAAATTACTTATACCAGTATCCACTGGATTTTCAAACAATGTTGGTCACAACCGTGCGTCGATGTCCTTAAGATAAGCTTCTCTGAATGAGATTGCCACTTATTGTTGAATACGATTAAGCTTCCCCGAAGAGATTGCCACTCATCGCTGAAAAAGGTTAAGCTTCTCCCAAGAGATTGCCACTTTACCCCTGAAGACGATTAAACTTCTCCGAAGAGACTTCCATTTGTCGTTGATGAAGGTTAAGCTTCTCCACAGAGATTGCCACTTACCATTGAAGACGATTAAACTTCTCCGAAGAGACTGCCATTTATCGTTGAATATGAATAAGCTTCTCTACAGAGATTGCCACTTACCATTGAAGATGAATAAGCTTCTCTACAGAGACTACCACTTATTGTTGAAGATGAATAAGCTTCTCTACAGAGACTGCCACTTACCATTGAAGACGAATAAGCTTCTCTACAGAGACTGCCGCTTATTGTTGAAGATGAATAAGCTTCTCTACAGAGACTACCACTTATTGTTGAAGATGAATAAGCTTCTCTACAGAGACTGCCACTTACCATTGAAGATGAATAAGCTTCTCTACAGAGACTGCCACTTATTGTTGTGTAAAGTTTTCTTCTTGATAGATAGTGCAAAATAAATGCACGTCCAGGTAGGTTTTAGCGACCGACAGGGACCAAAGTTCAATCTAGAATGGAACTAGAAAGAATCTGTCACCAAGACTCCAATCATTGAGAAATGAACTCGAATGGTGACTCACCTTATCCAATCATGGAAAAGATAACTGAAGCAACCATCATCCACGAGGATTAAACTCTGTGGGGAATTGAGAAATAATGGACGTTTTATGCCTAAGGACTGACAACTCTATTGAAGAGAGACGAAACACCCAATCACTGAGGAGAACACCAAAGTGAAATAAAGCAGGTAACAACCAGAGATAGCAAAAAATGCACAGATGCTATGCATATGCATATGCCATGCTTATGTTTATGCTGACGAAACAGACAAAATAAAAGTGGAGATGAAATAAACATCTCGACACGGAGACCCAACCAAACTTTACCAAGATTGGACATCAAAGGGATGATCATGAAGAACAATTCCACTTCAAGGTTACCACCTTCTTTGGGAGAGAGTAATCTTCTTAGGCCAGAATGTCATGACTTCACTTGGATTGCCATCATGAGTTTGAATTCTTTGCTGAAGGAAAATCACGTCGAGAGATTCCCAGATCAACTGAAGTAACAACTTAACTGGAGAGTTGACAAAGGGTATCATGATACCAAAACATTTATGCCCTATTATGATAACAACCCTCTTCAAGTGAGCGACGACTCTTGTGATAAAAAGTCTTCAAACCTTTTCTGCCCCAGATTACACGGTGTTGCGGTGGAAATAGGATCACAAACTATTAATGAGTTTGAATCGCAATTCAATTCACAACCGCTCTTTGATTTATCCGAAGGAAAAGGTCAAAAAGGGAAAACCTATTTTGCATCGTAAACACAATGCGGGGAAAGATCTAGGGTTCGGGGGTTGGTTAAATTTAGGGAAGGTATTAGCACCCTAAACTTCTGTAGTACTCTACAGGAACCTTTTGTTCAAATGTTTACTATCTTGCTTTATTTATTCTTAAGGTATATGTACAAAGGATTTAAAAAGTGAGAAAATAAACCTAAGGGGTTAATTCTAAGTTTACTCGGCAAGACATCGCATCTTGTGCCTACGTATCCTTACGGGAGTGGAATCAGAGTAATCGTAGTTCTCCTCGAAAGGGAGGTTAGAGACTTCTTGACTATGGTCAAGGTCTCAAGGGGAATAAGTGCATCTTAAGGACACGCTTATGCGGAGTGTGGAAACTCCAAATCTCTACGTTGAATTGTTAAGTTGTAATTAGGGTTAAATTAGGTTAAGTTAGGGATTCCACGGCGGGAAACCCTAAAATGAGCGCGGCGGCTCTTTGACCTAATGCTAAGGGTAAAATTGTAATCTTGCCTGCGGCGAGGCGCTTGTGGAAAATTTAGGGTTTGCAAGGTGAAAGGGTTTGAAGTTGAGGACTATTGGCGCGGCGGCCAAACGGTTAGACCTAACCCTCGGGTGTGTGTAGTGCGACAGAAACAGTGGTAAACGCATGAGATAACTGAATCATGCAAACAGAGAGATAATGTCATAATTTAACCATGTTAAGCAGAAATTTAAAGGCAGAAATTAAAGCGCGATTATTAGGATTCGCGAGATTACATGATAGGAGCAGATACAATATGATAATGAAAATTTGAATTAAAAATACACAAAAATAACTACTGGCAGCGTAACAAGCTGCAAAACGAGGAAACACTGTTAATAAACCGAATCAGACAGTCAATGGATGAATTATGAGACAAAAGTGCAAGATTGGAGAGTTTTTTTTTATTGTTTATACGTAATAAGTTAAAAAAGATGTTTAAATAAAAAAAAAGATTAAGTTTAATTTTTTAAAAAAAAGTTTAATTTAACTATCTAAAAAGTTTTTATTTTTTTTTTATGTTATCATTTTTTAAAAGGGTTTAAGCTAGATTTTTTTTTAAAAAAAGGTTTAAATTATATTATTTTTTTTAAAAAAACAAATGTTTAATATTTAGTTAGAAAAAGGTTTTAATAATAAAAATTAATAAAACAAATAAAATATAAAATAGATAAAACAAAAGAGGGTTGGGCCGGGTATCACTTCCGGACCCAACCCAAGCGGATCACAAATTGGAAGGGGATTAGGGTTCCCCCCCCAGAACCCTAACGGCGCGCCTCGTTTCTCTTCTTCTCATATTATCGTTTCTCTTCTCTTTCTTCTTCCTCGATGCTCTCTTCCGGTCCTCTTCGCTACCTTTCTTTCGCCTGAAACAGAAACAAATGCATGAGATGAAACGCACGGTGTCTTACATTTTACGGTGGGGCTTTGATGAGAATTTGAAAGGCGATGATGATGGTAATCTGAGCTCGGAGTGAGTTTGCCCGTCGCGTATTAGGCGGCGCTGGTGAACTCCCCTCGACTGATTATGTATAGACTTTGATGACTTCGAACTTCTCTTTCGCGGTCGCGTTCTAGGGTTTTTCACCTTCTTCCTGCATCAGGTTGTATTCCCCCTTTTTATAGTTTCTTTTTATCTCTCTTTCTGGGCCTTAAACGGAAATTTGATTCTATAGTGATATTATTGGATTCGATTTTGTTTGGGTTTTTCCAGATTGAATTCAAATATGATACGATTAGGATCTTGTTTCTTCTTTTGGAACCTGATTGGGGTTTGGTGCTGATATGATCTTCTGATTCGATTGGATTTCATTAATTTGCTTGATTGTTCTATACTGATTTGTTTTTGGCTGACTTGTTTTATTGACTTGTCTGATTGGTTCAGATTGACTCAAATTGATTCAGATTGGTTCCAATGGAGATATTTCCTGATGCATTTGACTCGAAACTTTCCATTTCCAGCTTCGGCTTTGTTTGATCATTTGGATTACCTCTGAATTTATTTGATCTGATTGATATCTGGATTAGTTCATTTGTTCTGCTTGAATTCAATCTGGACTATGCTGATGCGCTTTCGATTTGATTCAACTTTAGTAGTCTGTACTGATTTGTTCTGATTTCCTGGTGCAGTTAGCTTTTCCTCTTCTTCTTTCAGAGAGCAGATACTGACGCTTCGACTTAGAGCGGCCGAGTGAAGGGTATCGGCGATGATGACCTTAGGGTCTGAGTCATGCGATTTGGATGCTTTAGTGGTAATGACCTTTGGCGTGAACAACAATTACCGTATGTCCCATAGTTCGGTGTTTGGTAGGGAAGTAGTAGCGGCTCCGGCCGTGGCTCTCCCAGCCACGCGAACACTTATGCCCGATGAGGATTAGCTGAGGGCTGACGTAACTTTGAACTTCTTCGTTGTCCATTGTTTTTATGCAGTTTGAACTGAGTGGCTGGCCTGGTATCTCATGCGTGATTGTGGCGTGAATCCCTGTATTGTGATTAAACTTGTGGATTCATTTCGACGTTCAGTTTAGTGTGGTCATTCCTGTCTCGCTGCTGATGATTCTTAGCTTGCAAACGTCTGTTTTTCTAGGATGTTTGTGACCCGTCTTGAGGGCTTAGTTTAGATTTCCAGCAGATAGATTTTTCTGTGACATTTTAGCAGTAGTCCCATTCTTATGTTTTTCGTGATGCCTGATGCTGAAACCTTTGGATATTGCTTTGCAGATGTTGATGTTGCTGGTGTACTTCCCTGATGATCGATAGTTTGTGTTGAGACACTAATTGCTTGATGCAGTTTAACTCTGATTTGGTTTGATTGGCTTTTCTTACTTGTTTGACCTCAGAGCTGCTGCTAACATTATAACTTATCTGCTTTGATCTTGAACCAAGTTTGATGGCCTGACATTCAGATTATTGTTGTTGGCTATTGTTGTCTGATAACAGGGCTTCATGTGTTGCGTGCCGTTGAAACTGGTTCGGACGGGGCCTTACCTTTACTGATGCTGCTGAGACTTTTTGATACCTTGTCCTATGTAATTTCGGCGTAGCTTGTTTTGTGTCTCATTTCTCTGTTCTGTCTGAACTGATGCAGCTTGATACCATATTTTGGTTTCTCTTGTTCTGCTGTGGACTTGATTTTCATTCGGTTTGGTACAGATTTGTTTCCTTTGGTGGCTATTCATACCTGTATTGGCGCGAGCCCCTTCCTAGTTTTGTTTTAGTTCTGATGATGCTTATGTTTTTTTCAGATGTTGGAAGTTTGAAACCAAGGTGACTCAGACCTGCCGGCATCCGGGTCTGAGTCAAAACTTGCCTATGTTGCCTTATTCTCGTATGAGTCTGGAAATCCAATCGCGGCAAAACGAATCAGCCCCACTTCTTTTATTTTCTCTATCTCTCGGATGTCCCTTATGATAAGAACAATAACTACCTGATCTGACGCCGATGGCTCAGATTGGTAACGGGAGTAGGATGCGGCTTCAGTCGTGCCCTCCCGACACTCGATGATGATAATGTTCTGAGAGTGTCAAACAATCTTCTAACCTCTTTTCCTGTGGTTTGTTTTGCTTTGATGTGCAGGTGATCAAGAGTTGCGTGAAGAACTCAAGGAAGGACCAATGAAGAAACTTGTAGTTTTTTCTTTTTTTAGGACTTTAGGACCTAGAGTAGATACTCATTGTAAATGTATAATCCTTTTGTAAATGAAAGATCATCATGAATAAAATCCAAAAATTACTTCCATTTCAACTTGTAATTCTAGATGTTTATGAAATAAAATCCAGTAGATATTCATTTCTATTTTCTCAATTATGAACTCAAATATCCATGAATAATCATCCATAAATTATTTAAATTCAACTTTGATTTGTAGCTTATGAACATTCATGAATAAAAGCTCACAACTATTAAAACTTAACCTCTCCTTGGCCTTTTATAAATGATATCCCGCCATATGGTTATATCCAAACAAATTCACATTAAAACCTCGTTGATCACATCATTTCTCAAAATAACCTTAACAGTATCCACTTCCTTTTCAACCCAACTTTACTGTTTGGAAATGTTTCAGAATCAAACAAAGCACGGCCCCCGAGTCCAATCATATTTCTGACAAAACATACTGGCACCTTGACCCAAATGGCAGATAAATGCCTCAGAACGTAATAACAGCCCGTTTTCAAGAAATTAGCAGAATTTGCGTGAAACGACCAAAATACCCCTGGGACCAAATCTGCAAAACAGACACCTCCGTGACTTGTTAGTGGTTAGCAAATGTTCATATGAGATGATATGCGAAATGCCTGACTAAATGTAAGGGTAAAATTTGGGGTATTACAGTTGCCCCTATTTAAATAGCTACACCGGACGATTTGAGTGACAGAGACTCGAGGAATCGTGGTGGAGAGATTTAAATATAGATAACCGAAAATTTTGCCCTTATATGCGGCGATATGCAATGCTATGGACAAAACTGGAACGACCTAATGCAGATGGTGCCATGACTATGATATGATGCGTATGCTGGAATAATGAATGCGAGAATGCTGACGAACATGACGACACTGGGGCCGGCGCCATGAGAAGAACACACTGGGGACAGTGACGTGCTGAGATAACAGTACAACACTGGGGAAATCTAAAAATGATAATCAACTGGTGCGAATGTCCAATTGTAACTTTTAGAAAAGGGGCGAGATCCTCAAATGGAGATGGCACCTATGAGACGGCCTCCACTGGGGAATCTAAAAATAAAACTGGATCACGTACGATTGTCAGATCGATTACAGAATGCTGGAGCATTGAGCAAAGAATAACATCCAAGCTTCTGTAAACTATCCCTCGTGACAAGATCAAGCGGCCTTTCGGAACTCCGTAGCAAATATACAGGGTAAAAACCGGCTGTATGCCAAAATAAATGGTCTTTAATGGGAAATGCCCTGATAAGCTTCTCGAGGGAGAGCTGTCACTTATCGTTGGAAGGGACTTATGTGCAAAAATGGATAAGCACTCAAATAAAGAGGCTGCTGCTTATCTGATAAATAAATCTTATCGTATTTAAGGTCGGCGCCTGGAATACGATTTTGATTCCTCTCTTACTGAAGGATAAATAAACTTCTTCATGCTTCAAGATTATGCTCTCCTGAACATGAAAAGGGTAAACTGAGCTTCCTCATAATTCAGAATCGTGCTCTCCTGACTATGATTCGGCTTTTCGGGTAAATGAAATTTTTCATACTTCAGAATCGTGCTCTCCTGAATATGAAACTGAATGACTGAATTTACTCATACTTCAGAATCGTGCTCTCCTGAATATGAAACTGGATGACTGAATATACTCATACTTCAGAATCGTGCTCTCCTGAATATGAAACTGGATGACTGAATATACTCATACTTCAGAATCGTGCTCTCCTGAATATGATTTGGTTCAAACCTCTCTATACTTCAAGACGACAGGTAAATGGAAGCCCAACTGCTCCATGGAGATGGCCATTTGCTGTGAGTCATAACGAAGATAGGATCGGCTTCTTAGGTGAGAAATGTTGCATACCGATGCTGTAAGATGTAAAGTGTTGTACTGATAGATTTTCCAGGCGTGAACTGGCGTGTATCTGTAAAGGATTAGTTGAAAGATAGTGCAAAATAAATGCACGTCCGGGTACAGTGATAAACTTCTCGGCGAGAACAGTCGCGTATCTGTCATGGTATGGTGAAAACCTTTAGATGGTGCAAAATAAATGCACGTCCGGTTGGGATTGACGACCGACAAGACTGAGATTCAATCCAGGATCGAGCTAGAAAGAAGACTGGTAATCAGAACTCCATCGAGGGAATGATCTCGGAGGGTAAATATCTAATCCTGGCGAGGAAAGATAGCTGAAGTAACCGTCATCCACGAGGATCGAGCTCTGTGGGGAAACTTGGAAACACATATGTATTTTATACTTAAGGCTGACAATCTATTTGGAGAGAATGGACGAACCCAGTTACTCGGCGGTAACAACCAATGATGGTGAAACATAATGAACCTGTGAATGCTAACGCATATGTTGATGCATATGTTAATGTGAATGTATGTTAATGTCTATGTATGTTAATGTCTATGTATGCAAGATGTTATGTAATGAGTATGTAATGAGTATGTAATGAGTATGTAATGCATATGTAATGAAATAGGCATGTGATGCTTATGCCCTTGCGTATATTGACGAAACAGACTAGAGATGGGACGAGAGATGAAATAAACATCTCGACGGAGATACCATGCGTTCTCTGCAACCAATACGTCAATCATGGGTAAGAAAGATCAATGGGAGAACCAGATCTGGTTCTAAAGTTCTGAATTCTCTGGGGAGAAAGTAATCGGCTTGGGCGTACGGTATCACGTCTTCACCTGGGGAAAAGAAAACCTGAGGAACACTTTTGAGTTTCCCAAGATAAAGTTGTCAGCTTATAGTCTCTCTGGGGACTATCACTGGGCAATGGTCTGAAAGTGTTTCTGCAATAATGATATTTCCGGGGGATGAAGAGATCCTGTCAGAATTTCCACTAGTCAATGTAATTTATTACATTTCAAATTTGTTTTGTTTTTTTTTTTTTTTTGAAAAACAGTTTTGGAAAATCTACAATGCACCTTTCATTTTCAAATTTTAAGAATAAACGCATTTTGCATAACAATAGAAAATAAAGAGCAATGCACCAAGGAATGTAAGTAACGAGATGGTATCTTTTATTAAAGGGTGGCTGCTTGCTGAAGGCATAGCTCCACAGATGATTACATTTTGAAATTGGCAACATGGGAAAAAGGTTACATTGAATCCAACGACACCTACTGACACTAATAACTAAGACTAATCCAGAATCCTGCTTTGGGCAAGGATGAAAGAAACTGAAACATGGCTCTTATGGGATAATCAGTGTCTTCTGATGCAATGAAATGCCTCTGTCCCTAACTTTTGCCTGGACCGCCCTTTCGGGTTTTCAATCCACCGGGACGCTCTTTTTTGCCTAAGCCGCCCTTTCGGGTTTTCAACTTAGCGAGCTTTTGTTATTATTTCTTTTTTCTTTTCAACCCTTGCTTTTGCCTAAGTCGCCTTTTGCAGGTTTTCGACTTAGCGGTTTTTTAGGCATAATATTTTCGGACTGCATCAGAATTCACGGGATGTGCTAGTTCCTTACCGTCCATTGTCGTAAGTATTAGAGACCCTCCGGAGAAGACAGTCTTTACAACGAACGGGCCTTCATAATTGGGCATCCACTTTCCACGCATATCTTTGTGTACTGGCAAGATCTTTTTAAGTACGAGCTCCCCTTGACGGAACTCACGGATACGAATCTTCTTATCAAACGCTCTTTTCATCCGTTTCTGATATAATTGCCCATGGCACATGGCTGTCAAGCGCTTCTCGTCAATGAGATTCAACTGATCCAATCTGTCTTGAACCCACTCAGCTTCCTCAAGTTCAGCCTCCATTAACACTCTTAGCGAAGGTATCTCTACTTTGATGGGGAGCACGGCGTCCATTCCATACACCAATGAGAAAGGTGTTGCCCCTGTCGAAGTTCTTACTGAGGTTCTGTATCCATGCAAAGCAAACGGTAACATCTCATGCCAATCTTTGTAAGTTACAACCATCTTTTGCAGGATCTTCTTGATGTTCTTATTTGCAGCTTCAACGGCCCCATTCATCTTAGGACGGTACGGAGAAGAATTGTGGTGAGTGATCTTGAAATCGTCACACAACTCTTTCATAGTTTTGTTGTTCAGATTGGTGCCATTGTCAGTTATTATCCGACTTGGGACTCCATAACGGCAGATGATTTCTTTCCTGATGAAGCGGGCGACCACTTGCTTGGTCACGTTGGTGTAGGAGGCAGCCTCTACCCATTTGGTGAAATAATCTATAGCAACGAGGATAAAACGATGTCCATTAGAAGCTTTCGGCTCAATTGCCCCAATCATGTCAATGCCCCACATAGAGAACGGCCATGGTGAAGACAAAACATTCAACGGTGACGGAGGTACGTGCATTTTATCAGCATAAATTTGGCACTTATGGCATTTCCTAGCGTATTGGATACAGTCGGCTTCCATGGTTAACCAGTAATACCCGGCCCTTAACATCTTCTTGGACATAGCATAACCATTGGCATGGGTTCCGAAGGTCCCCTCATGAATTTCCTGTAGTAACATGTCCGCTTCCCGTTTATCAACACATCTGAGCAGGACCATGTCGTGATTTCTCTTGTACAACACACCATTACTGATAAAGAATTTGGACGCCAATCTTCTCAATGTCTTTTTGTCCAGACCAGTAGCGCCATCGGGATACTCTTGCTTGACGAGATAGTTCTTGATATCGTGAAACCAAGGCTTTTCATCCACCTCAATTTCTTCGACCATCTGACAATAAGCGGGTTCAACTTTGCGCTCAATATGGATAAGAGGTGCTTCATTAACGAACTTAACTTTCCACATGGATGCTAACATGGCTAAAGCATCGGCTACGTGATTCTCGGATCTAGGAACATGCTCGAACTCTATCTTGTCGAAATGCTTGATCAGCTCAATAATGTAGTCCTTATAAGGGATTAACTTCTCATTCTTCGTTTCCCATTTGCCCTGTACCTGGTAGATAACCAAGGTTGAGTCACCACTTACCTTAAGAAGTTTGATTCGGAGGTGAATTGCTGCTTCGAGGCCAAGAATACATGCTTCATATTCTGCGATATTATTAGTACACTCAAAGTCCAACCTTGCTGTAAATGGAGTGAATCCGCCTTTTGGATTCATCAAAACGGCGCCTATACCATGCCCATTAAAATTCGAGGAGCCATCAAACATCATCTTCCACCAAAGACCTGGTTCTGGACCTTCGCTCGGATCTGGCTCTTCACAATCTCTTTTAATCAACAAAATATCCTCATCAGGAAAATCGAGCTTAAGAGGTTCATAATCTTCAACTGGCTGGTCTGCAAGGTAATCAGATAAGATACTGCTCGCCTTCTGGGGTACATACTGGATGTCATATTCGGATAACAACATGTGCCAACGGGCTAGCCTCCCGGTTTGAGCAGGTTTTTCAAAAATATACTTGATCGGATCCATTTTAGAAATCAATAACGTGGTATGACAGACCATATACTGCCGAAGGCGCTTAGCGGCCCATGCCAATGCACAACAAGTTTTCTCCAATGGTGAGTATCTGTTCTCGCAATCAGTAAACTTCTTGCTCAGGTAATAAATTGCATGTTCCTTTTTCCCAGTCTCATCATGTTGTCCAAGCACACAACCCATGGACTTCTCGAGAACAGTAAGGTACATAAACAACGGTCTTCCAGGTACGGGCGGGATCAGAATAGGGGGATCTTGCAAATATCCCTTAATCTTCTCAAACGCTTTCTGACAATCAGGGTTCCACTCAACTGTCTGCCCCTTGCAAAGCAACTTGAATATCGGCTCACAAGTAGCGGTCATATTAAAGATAAACCTGGAAATGTAATTCAGACGTCCCAGAAAACCCCTAACTTGCGTCTCGGTTTGCGGAGCCGGCATATCCTGAATGGCTCGGACTTTGTCAGGATCCACCTCAATCCCTCGCTGGCTAACAATGAAACCAAGCAATTTTCCGGATCTGACACCGAAGGTACATTTTGCAGGATTCAATTTCAACTGGTATTTCCTGAGTCGTTCGAACAGCTTCACCAAGTGGTCTAAATGCTCCTCTTCACTCTGAGATTTGGCTATCATATCGTCCACATACACCTCAATTTCTTTGTGCATCATATCATGAAAAAGAGTGGTCATAGCACGTTGGTAAGTTGCCCCTGCATTCTTTAAACCGAAGGGCATGACTTTGTAGCAGAAGGTTCCCCAAGGAGTAATGAAAGTAGTCTTCTCTCGATCATCTGGATCCATCTTGATCTGATTATAACCAGAGAAACCATCCATAAATGAGAACAACGCAAAACTGGCTGTATTGTCTACTAGCGTGTCAATATGTGGCAGTGGGAAGTCGTCTTTCGGACTTGCTTTGTTCAGATCCCTGTAATCCACACACATCCTAACTTTACCGTCCTTTTTAGGCACTGGCACGATGTTGGCAACCCAGTCTGGATACTTTGCGACCGCCAAGAAACCTGCATCCAACTGCTTTTTAACCTCATCTCGAATCTTCAAAGCCATGTCGGGTCTTGTTCTTCGGAGTTTCTGCTTGATAGGTGGACAATCTGGCTTAAGTGGCAACTTGTGAACAACAATATCTGTGCTCAGGCCCGGCATATCTTGATACGACCATGCAAACACATCAATATACTCTTTTAACAACTCAATCAACCTTGGCCTAATCTCCGTCCCAAGCATTGCACCAATCTTGACCTCTTTCTTGCTCTCATCTGTACCGAGATTAATTAGGTCCACCTGCTCTTTATGCGGTTGAAGCTCTGTGTACTCGTACTCAATCAATCTTGTTAGTTCAGCGGGTACTTCAAAACCTTCTTCACCCTCGTCCTCAGCTTGATTGATGGGTGCATCCCAGTCAGGAGTGTCAGTAAAGTCATTGGATCCAACAAGGTTTACGATATCTCTGCATGATGGAAGGCTTACTTAATTAAAATGCTCGAAGATATGTAAGAATGAAATGCTGTTTTTTTTATTTATTATTGGAAGAAAGGTTGCCAATTTCATTTTTAAAGGTGAAAACGAAAAAACGCAAATGAAACAAAGTGGAATTGAACATAATGCTTTTATTAATATCTTTTTAGAAATGAAAGGTGGCCCGACAAAACGACCCTATAGCCTTGGGCAGAGCTACAAATTTTCATTTGAAAATATAACTGAAACTAAAAAACAATTACTTTGACAAGGGAAAAATAACAGGGATCTCTACGGCCTCCCAGTTGTTCAAAACTGCATCACCCTTAAACACCAGGTTGCTCAGCTCTTCATTTTTCTCACATTCGCTGATGGCATTGACTTGGAAACCTCCGCTGACAAATACTTCTTGGATAACCTTCGGACGCCCTTCGACAGTGGTGGCAGCTCCATTCTGAGTTGGTTTGTAACCCAACCCAGAGCGATTAGTCTTGGTCTTGACATCAATTACCTCTCCCCAACCTTCAGGAATGCCCCTGTCAATTGTTGATTTGGTACTCTTCAGAGATGCAAAAGATGGATTACCCTGACCCACTGTTTCTTCGACCTCCAGCAGAACAGCATTGGCGATTTCAAGTGCTTGAAAGGAAATGTCTAAAGCATTCTCGTCGGCCTCGATGTAACGGAAAGAGGACAGGTTACTGACCATCAGATCCTCCTCACCGTGTATAATAACCAACTTTCCATCGATCACGAATTTCATCCTTTGATGTAACGTTGAGGTCACTGCCCCAGCGGCATGAATCCACGGCCTTCCGAGTAAACAACTGTAGTTGGGATTAATGTCCATGACTTGAAACGTGATATTAAAAACTTGCGGACCAATCAGGATAGGAAGCTCAACCTCCCCCATTACCGATCGACGAGAGCCATCGAAAGCCTTGACAACCAAAGGAGTAGGTTTCAACACAGTCTCTTTACAAGCCAACTTATCAAGAACCCTCTTGGGCAGGACATTCAGAGAAGACCCTGTGTCCACTAGCACTCTCGCTAAATTGTCCTCTTGACATTTTACCGATATATGTAAAGCACGATTATGGTTCGGACCCTCCTTCGGTAACTCTTCATTGCTGAAACTGAGGGTGTTACAGGCGGTCAAATTGGCAATCACACTATCAAACCGACTGGTGCTGATATCTTGATCCACATGTGCTTGAGTCAAAACCTTCTGCAAGGCCATCCTATGAGCGGGTGAATTCATTAACAGAGATAGAATTGAGATCTTGGAAGGAGTCTGATGAAGTTGGTCGATAACTTTATAGTCACTTCTCTTGATGATCCTCAAAAACTCAGCATCTTCATCATTCGTAACGGCTCCCTTACCTTTGTCTTTGACGGCCACTGGGATATTAGTGGTCTCCTTAGGCGGAACCTCATTAGAACGGGGAGTATACACACGGCCACTGCGAGTCATCCTGCTTACCTCTGCGATATTAGTCACCGTGCCCTTACCCTCTTCATTTGGAATAACCTTCCCGGACTCCTTGTCAATCATCGTCACGTCGTATTTCCAAGGCACAACTTTAGGATCACTGAAAGGAAACGGACTCGGTCTTCGAATAACTATAGGCTTAGGCTGATTCACTTCAGGGATATACGACCTTGGTATATCGAACACGAGGTTGGCGGAGCCTGCCCCTGATAAATTAAACACTGGTACCTTACCCTTTGATTCAGGCTGATGGAAAACAGGCTCAACCACAGCGACTACATCTTTCTTGGCTTGGCTTGTCACTTGTAAAACACCCTCATTAATTAACCTCTGAACATCATTCTGAACCAACATGCAACCCTTAATACTGGCTTCACAACTTGCGCATGCAACGTGGGAAGTATCTACCAAACCAGCTTTAAACAGTTTCGAATGGAACTTCTTGAGAGGAGTCTTAATCTGTTCAACGTCAAGGGCATAACCTTCTTCCGAATCAGCACCAATGGCATTGACACTCTCATGGTTAGGAAAAGGGTTCTTCTTAACATTCGGTTGAGGATCTTCAAATGACAAAATTTTCTTTTCCAATAACTCCCTGACAATATTTTTGAGAGCATAACAATTTTCCAGATCGTGACCAGGCGCACCTTCGTGAAATAAACAATGAGCGGCGGCGTTGTAATTGGCGGGTAGAGGATTAGGAGGCGGACCCAAAGCCCGAGTAGTGATGAGACCTTGCTTGACCAAAGAGGGATACAACTCGGTAAAAGTCATTGGAATCGGCGGACAAGGCTTATACGTTCTTCTATTCGGCATATTCTGGCGAGGAGCCGGACTCTTTGGCTGTTGAGGAGCAGGAGCGTTAGGTGCCTGTAGGTAGTTGACAGGAGGCGGATAAACAGGAGGTTGTTGCATAGGTTGATACATGGGAACCTGTTGATTGAAAGAAGGTGTAATAGCTGCCACATAGGGTTGTTGAGCATATTGGACTGGGTACCCTTGAGGTTGAGCATAACCTTGCGGATGCCGATAAAAGCGTTCCCTTGGTCTACCAGAGGATATAGCATTAGTCTCACTCTCCTTCTTTTTCTGGGAGCTATACGGAGGTTTCTTCGGCTGATCCTTAGAAGCGCCATGATTATTTGTCATTTTACCACTCTTCATACCCAATTCAATCTTGACACCCACAGCAACGATGTCGGAGAAATTTGAAGTCACACTACCCACCATTCTCTCGTAAAATTCTGGACGGACTGTGTCGACAAACCAATCGGCTAACTCTTTCTCGGTCAAAGGGGGTTCTACCTGCGAAGCAGTCTCTCTCCACCTTTGAGCATACTCTTTGAATGACTCAGAATTCTTTTGTGACATACTCAGCAACTGTCTTCTGTCAGGAGCCAGATCCATATTGTACTTGTAGTGTTTGATGAAAGCGTCAGATAAATCTTGAAAACTCTTAATGCGAGACTGGTCTAAAGTTAAATACCACTTGGAGGAAGCACCCTTCAAACTATCCTGGAAGCAATGAATCATCAGTTTATCATTCTCAACATGGGCAGCCATTTTGCGATAATACATGATCAGATGACTCTTAGGACAGGTGGCGCCTTCATAACGATCGAAGTTCGGAGTTTTGAACTTCGGGGGAATAACTAAACCTGAGACCAAACAAACATCCCTTGCGGCAGTCCCAAAAATTTGATCACCCTCTACCTTTTTCAATCTCTGGACGATAGTGTTCACTTCCTCACGAAGCTTATCATGTTTCTCATAACCCTCAACATTCTCATCAAGATTATCAAAAACTGTCTCATTGAAGTACGGTTGCACACGAGTGTGTACAACAGGTGGTGCAAAGATAGGAGCCCCCCTAGAAACTTCAGACAATAAAGGCACGGCTTGCTGAACAGGTCGATTAATCGGAACAGTGGCTTGAGGAGGCACAAAACCGGGAGCAAGACCATAAGGTGGGTCCCTTGCTACGGTCACACTTGGTGGAGGGTCCACAGTAACGCCGGTAATCTCAGAAACAACAGTGGGCTGGGTATCCATCTTAGCATTCATGACATGTAACAATTCCATCATACGCCCCATACCCCCTCGAAGGTCTTCAAGTTCATTGCTAAGGCGATCAATCTCTTTTGCCTGATCCTCCATTCTTTTCCGAGTTTGAGCTCTGGTGTTGTATTGGTGCCGAGAACTCAGGGTGACGAAACTGGAAGGTGAGAGAACCGAGTGTGAGAAATCGGGAGACACATGCAATGCAAAAGTATGATGCTAAAATGTGAATGTAAATGAGGATTTCATGGAATTCTAAACATTTACTAATGTCGTGGGGTACCAAGGAAATCTTTTTTCTTGTTTTTTCCATTTTATATATTTTTTCTTATTTATGGTATCCCGCGATATCCATAAATGATGTTTGAACTCCATGAAATACAATGCGATGAGATGCTTTATGGATGCAATGTATGAAAACACACAAAGTCCTAGGTCAAAGGCTTGCATGAGGTTCAAAGGCAAGTACCCTCCCCTGAAGTTAGATGGTTCATCCTGTCCTACAAAAGTAACCAGGTTCTAAGGGATCTCAATATCATTGATCCTTCACAAGGATGGTTGTTCAGAAGGCAACTTACTTGCCAACCAAAACCCTCCAAGTTTAAGATCTCAATGAGCGTAGTATCGAGTGTCAACCAACTTCAGTCTGCACCAAAGCCGGTTACCTCACTACTTTCTAAAGGCCAAGATGAGTTAACTAGGGTTCTAAAAGTCAGTTAGTGCATTGACAACATATGGCAGCCTCAATATTATCCTCAACTTGACTTAAGGAATATAAGCACCAACCAAGAAGTCGCACTAACTATGGCCACCAGATCAACCGTATCGATATACGTCGTACAGTTTCCTTGGTCTATTGCCATTTACCTAAGGTACACTAGATCCAGGTTAGGACCTATCTCACAGCACAAGGAACAGTCCCACAATCAAAGCACAAATATATACATGCAAATGAATAATAACACAGATAGTAATAAATATGAACAAGTTAGGGATAACCTTCAAAAGTTAAAGTTATATCCCCAGTGAAGTCGCCATTTTCTGTTGCGGTGGAAATAGGATCACAAACTATTAATGAGTTTGAATCGCAATTCAATTCACAACCGCTCTTTGATTTATCCGAAGGAAAAGGTCAAAAAGGGAAAACCTATTTTGCATCGTAAACACAATGCGGGGAAAGATCTAGGGTTCGGGGGTTGGTTAAATTTAGGGAAGGTATTAGCACTCTAAACTTCTGTAGTACTCTACAGGAACCTTTTGTTCAAATGTTTACTATCTTGCTTTATTTATTCTTAAGGTATATGTACAAAGGATTTAAAAAGTGAGAAAATAAACCTAAGGGGTTAATTCTAAGTTTACTCGGCAAGACATCGCATCTTGTGCCTACGTATCCTTACGGGAGTGGAATCAGAGTAATCGTAGTTCTCCTCGAAAGGGAGGTTAGAGACTTCTTGACTATGGTCAAGGTCTCAAGGGGAATAAGTGCATCTTAAGGACACGCTTATGCGGAGTGTGGAAACTCCAAATCTCTACGTTGAATTGTTAAGTTGTAATTAGGGTTAAATTAGGTTAAGTTAGGGATTCCACGGCGGGAAACCCTAAAATGAGCGCGGCGGCTCTTTGACCTAATGCTAAGGGTAAAATTGTAATCTTGCCTGCGGCGAGGCGCTTGTGGAAAATTTAGGGTTTGCAAGGTGAAAGGGTTTGAAGTTGAGGACTATTGGCGCGGCGGCCAAACGGTTAGACCTAACCCTCGGGTGTGTGTAGTGCGACAGAAACAGTGGTAAACGCATGAGATAACTGAATCATGCAAACAGAGAGATAATGTCATAATTTAACCATGTTAAGCAGAAATTTAAAGGCAGAAATTAAAGCGCGATTATTAGGATTCGCGAGATTACATGATAGGAGCAGATACAATATGATAATGAAAATTTGAATTAAAAATACACAAAAATAACTACTGGCAGCGTAACAAGCTGCAAAACGAGGAAACACTGTTAATAAACCGAATCAGACAGTCAATGGATGAATTATGAGACAAAAGTGCAAGATTGGAGAGTTTTTTTTTATTGTTTATACGTAATAAGTTAAAAAAGATGTTTAAATAAAAAAAAAGATTAAGTTTAATTTTTTAAAAAAAAGTTTAATTTAACTATCTAAAAAGTTTTTTTTTTTTTTTATGTTATCATTTTTTAAAAGGGTTTAAGCTAGATTTTTTTTTAAAAAAAGGTTTAAATTATATTATTTTTTTTAAAAAAACAAATGTTTAATATTTAGTTAGAAAAAGGTTTTAATAATAAAAATTAATAAAACAAATAAAATATAAAATAGATAAAACAAAAGAGGGTTGGGCCGGGTATCACTTCCGGACCCAACCCAAGCGGATCACAAATTGGAAGGGGATTAGGGTTCCCCCCCCAGAACCCTAACGGCGCGCCTCGTTTCTCTTCTTCTCATATTATCGTTTCTCTTCTCTTTCTTCTTCCTCGATGCTCTCTTCCGGTCCTCTTCGCTACCTTTCTTTCGCCTGAAACAGAAACAAATGCATGAGATGAAACGCACGGTGTCTTACATTTTACGGTGGGGCTTTGATGAGAATTTGAAAGGCGATGATGATGGTAATCTGAGCTCGGAGTGAGTTTGCCCGTCGCGTATTAGGCGGCGCTGGTCAACTCCCCTCGACTGATTATGTATAGACTTTGATGACTTCGAACTTCTCTTTCGCGGTCGCGTTCTAGGGTTTTTCACCTTCTTCCTGCATCAGGTTGTATTCCCCCTTTTTATAGTTTCTTTTTATCTCTCTTTCTGGGCCTTAAACGGAGATTTGATTCTATAGTGATATTATTGGATTCGATTTTGTTTGGGTTTTTCCAGATTGAATTCAAATATGATACGATTAGGATCTTGTTTCTTCTTTTGGAACCTGATTGGGGTTTGGTGCTGATATGATCTTCTGATTCGATTGGATTTCATTAATTTGCTTGATTGTTCTATACTGATTTGTTTTTGGCTGACTTGTTTTATTGACTTGTCTGATTGGTTCAGATTGACTCAAATTGATTCAGATTGGTTCCAATGGAGATATTTCCTGATGCATTTGACTCGAAACTTTCCATTTCCAGCTTCGGCTTTGTTTGATCATTTGGATTACCTCTGAATTTATTTGATCTGATTGATATCTGGATTAGTTCATTTGTTCTGCTTGAATTCAATCTGGACTATGCTGATGCGCTTTCGATTTGATTCAACTTTAGTAGTCTGTACTGATTTGTTCTGATTTCCTGGTGCAGTTAGCTTTTCCTCTTCTTCTTTCAGAGAGCAGATACTGACGCTTCGACTTAGAGCGGCCGAGTGAAGGGTATCGGCGATGATGACCTTAGGGTCTGAGTCATGCGATTTGGATGCTTTAGTGGTAATGACCTTTGGCGTGAACAACAATTACCGTATGTCCCATAGTTCGGTGTTTGGTAGGGAAGTAGTAACGGCTCCGGCCGTGGCTCTCCCAGCCACGCGAACACTTATGCCCGATGATGATTAGCTGAGGGCTGACGTAACTTTGAACTTCTTCGTTGTCCATTGTTTTTATGCAGTTTGAACTGAGTGGCTGGCCTGGTATCTCATGCGTGATTGTGGCGTGAATCCCTGTATTGTGATTAAACTTGTGGATTCATTTCGACGTTCAGTTTAGTGTGGTCATTCCTGTCTCGCTGCTGATGATTCTTAGCTTGCAAACGTCTGTTTTTCTAGGATGTTTGTGACCCGTCTTGAGGGCTTAGTTTAGATTTCCAGCAGATAGATTTTTCTGTGACATTTTAGCAGTAGTCCCATTCTTATGTTTTTCGTGATGCCTGATGCTGAAACCTTTGGATATTGCTTTGCAGATGTTGATGTTGCTGGTGTACTTCCCTGATGATCGATAGTTTGTGTTGAGACACTAATTGCTTGATGCAGTTTAACTCTGATTTGGTTTGATTGGCTTTTCTTACTTGTTTGACCTCAGAGCTGCTGCTAACATTATAACTTATCTGCTTTGATCTTGAACCAAGTTTGATGGCCTGACATTCAGATTATTGTTGTTGGCTATTGTTGTCTGATAACAGGGCTTCATGTGTTGCGTGCCGTTGAAACTGGTTCGGACGGGGCCTTACCTTTACTGATGCTGCTGAGACTTTTTGATACCTTGTCCTATGTAATTTCAGCGTAGCTTGTTTTGTGTCTCATTTCTCTGTTCTGTCTGAACTGATGCAGCTTGATACCATATTTTGGTTTCTCTTGTTCTGCTGTGGACTTGATTTTCATTCGGTTTGGTACAGATTTGTTTCCTTTGGTGGCTATTCATACCTGTATTGGCGCGAGCCCCTTCCTAGTTTTGTTTTAGTTCTGATGATGCTTATGTTTTTTTCAGATGTTGGAAGTTTGAAACCAAGGTGACTCAGACCTGCCGGCATCCGGGTCTGAGTCAAAACTTGCCTATGTTGCCTTATTCTCGTATGAGTCTGGAAATCCAATCGCGGAAAAACGAATCAGCCCCACTTCTTTTATTTTCTCTATCTCTCGGATGTCCCTTATGATAAGAACAATAACTACCTGATCTGACGCCGATGGCTCAGATTGGTAACGGGAGTAGGATGCGGCTTCAGTCGTGCCCTCCCGACACTCGATGATGATAATGTTCTGAGAGTGTCAAACAATCTTCTAACCTCTTTTCCTGTGGTTTGTTTTGCTTTGATGTGCAGGTGATCAAGAGTTGCGTGAAGAACTCAAGGAAGGACCAATGAAGAAACTTGTAGTTTTTTCTTTTTTTAGGACTTTAGGACCTAGAGTAGATACTCATTGTAAATGTATAATCCTTTTGTAAATGAAAGATCATCATGAATAAAATCCAAAAATTACTTCCATTTCAACTTGTAATTCTAGATGTTTATGAAATAAAATCCAGTAGATATTCATTTCTATTTTCTCAATTATGAACTCAAATATCCATGAATAATCATCCATAAATTATTTAAATTCAACTTTGATTTGTAGCTTATGAACATTCATGAATAAAAGCTCACAACTATTAAAACTTAACCTCTCCTTGGCCTTTTATAAATGATATCCCGCCATATGGTTATATCCAAACAAATTCACATTAAAACCTCGTTGATCACATCATTTCTCAAAATAACCTTAACAGTATCCACTTCCTTTTCAACCCAACTTTACTGTTTGGAAATGTTTCAGAATCAAACAAAGCACGGCCCCCGAGTCCAATCATATTTCTGACAAAACATACTGGCACCTTGACCCAAATGGCAGATAAATGCCTCAGAACGTAATAACAGCCCGTTTTCAAGAAATTAGCAGAATTTGCGTGAAACGACCAAAATACCCCTGGGACCAAATCTGCAAAACAGACACCTCCGTGACTTGTTAGTGGTTAGCAAATGTTCATATGAGATGATATGCGAAATGCCTGACTAAATGTAAGGGTAAAATTTGGGGTATTACACACGGTCTGTGAGAAGAAGTCATAAGGATGCCTTTACAAAAGAACTGGCATAACGATGCTTCAATGTCTTCAAACACTTAAAGAGAGATTTACAAATCTCGACGTGATTGCCCCAGTTTAACGGTGCTTACACGACAAAGTCTTTAGACTGTGGAAGTAACGACTGGGGAACAAACTTGCCCCTGCTAGCTGGTAACTGTAACAGAGTTGCCCCAGACTAAACCGCTCTTTTAAGAGATTCAACTGATCTTGACCTGGTCGGCTCTAATTAACTGAATGTTATGACAAATGATTAACAAATCCTTCAAATTGGTCGCCCCAGGCTGAGCTTCCTTTATCAAGTCAAATTCCCTAGCTAACAGCGTTTGTTAGGATTCCTTTGACATTGAATCGTTTTGCACGCAATGTTGTTCATTAAAAATTGGCAATTTTCAATGTAAAATTCATGCAATCTTTTGAAAACATATTTGATGAAACACACACGGCGGAGTGATCAAAGTGAAAGTGATCCAATCATTTTACAAATGATGGATAAAGTGATGAACACACACAATTAATAAAGATCATTAGGAGTCAGGTTATCCAACCTTACTGTAATATGCTTTCAAAACAACCTTTCCTCAATTAGGTCTTTTGAGGGTTGTAGCGTGGCTTGGTTCACGGTTCATGAAACAAATGATAAAGGCTCAAAGTTATTTGTCCCACCCATTCTCCATGATGAACTCCAATCCTACGCTCAGTTAACTCAAACTACACATTCAGGTTGTTACAGACTTAAGAATTGAACTGATGATAGTTGGTGATAGTTTACAAACCTAGGGTAGTCACAACTCCCTTACAGCATTTGATAGCTTTTTGCTATTTGAGGATTTTTAAAAGTGAAGAATCTTACAAAACTCCTTTCTTTTTATCCCTGACTTTTGTCTCTTTTGAACACACAGTCAGCGGGATGCCCCATTTTTGCCTAAGTCCCTTTCATAGGTTTTGACTTAGCGGGCTTCTCTTTTTTCATTTTTTCTTCTTCTCTTTTTTTTTTTGAAAGGAGGTGACTACCTTGTTTAATGATTACGGTGAACCATCATCGTCCTTTAAGCTGAAAAGCATCTTCGACACTTTCTTGTTGTGTGCGAAGAAAAACCTGAATGCACCACTCTTATATGAAAAGTGTCTTGTATGCACATATCTCCGAGTTAACTGAGAACTACCCGCCCCAGGTTTGAGATGTAAGGTTTTGTTTTTGTAAAGAAAGAAACTCCTACTTCTAGGCTCGAAAGGGTTAACGAGGGATTATCTTCCTTATTTCTCCAGTGTTTAGGGATCGAAAAAAATGCCTTACATCATCGGCAAAGTTAAATTGAAAGCATATCAACAGCAATTATGGATATAGTTTTCATCATCCTCCTCAATCTTTGTTTTAAACAACAGTTTAGTCAACAAAAGAAATTTTCTTGCATTTTTGGTATTTCATAACAATTGAAAAAAGAAAGAGTGAAACAAATGGACTTAATCAAAAGATGCACAAACATTTCATTAAATATTGCCAAATTCAAATAAACAACAGTTTACAAGCAACACAAATGCAAAGAAAACGCAACAAAATGTTGAAACAGTCTACAGCTGCCAGCCTTAGGGAATTAAAATTGTTTAACAAAACAAAATTCAAATTTCAGGCCCATGCGGGGAAACACCTCCAACCACCACTTGCTCCTTGTGATATAGAATTGTGAGGGGTCTCACGGGTCCTTTGCCTTTGGATTTAGGAATATCAGCGTTGTCATTTGATTTATCCTCCTGAGGTCTCAACAACTCTTGCAGTCTCAGTTTAAAACCTTCACATTCTTCGACTAGGTGCCCTGTTGTCCTGGTACGATATCCACATTCTACTTCTGGGTGATCTTCTTCGAGAATCAGGTGTTTGTCAATGATAAGCTCTTTAACAATGAACCCTAATGCTAGACATGCATCTAGGTTGTGTCCTTCAGCTTCTTTGTGAAATTCACAGGTCAGGTTCGCATTATGCCATGGTCCTGGCACAGGTCAGGTTCGCATTATGCCATGGTCCTGGCACAGGTTTGGCTAATCGCGGAGTCACTAGCGAATTCTGAATCAATAGCGGGTAAAGTTTGCTTAACGGTACTGAAGTTGGTCTACCGTAAGTCTTATTTTTCCTGACATGATCCTTCTTGTTCAATCTCCGGCTTTGAGAACCTTGAGGAGGAACAAACACCGGATGGTGAGAGTCTTCAGTTGAACGCCCCAGTGCCCCAGTATGATAGTCCCATTTGGAATTGGTATCGAAGTCCATAGGATGAGGAGGAATTACTGGTTTCAGCTCCTTCGGTATCATCAATTCGCCTTGGATCAAATCTGGCAATATCTGACCGTACGACATTGGAAACGAACTCTCTAGTTTCCTTGGTCTTTGTTAAGCGTGCTGACGCGATCGACGATTATCTGGTGGTTGATATCGAGAATGTCCTTGAGTTGGAGGAATCATCGGAGATAATGCATCCCTAATTTCTCTGGACGTCACATGGTCAAGGGGACCCTCTTCTTTCATCATGTTCTGTAATGTCTCTAGAACCCAATTCATCTGACCTTTGAGAATTCTGATGTCCTCCTTCAGCATTTTCTGGGCTTTTAAAAGTCCCTCAATTGTTGCCATTTGTCCTGGATATGTGCTAGGTATCCCTTCTCTATCTCTGATCAAAAGCGACGCAAGGCTGAGAAATGCAAATGCAATGCGAAAGCAAACTGGTTTTACAAAACTCAGAAGATTGACTAAGTTAAAAGCCCTCATTTCATCAATCGTTGGAAAAGTTACAACTTTTTTTTTTTTAGAATACCAGAGATCGATTGAGTTTTACAAAACTAGTTGCGACATGATATGCTTATGGTGATATAGTGGGATGATGCACACACAACACAAAGGCAAGTATTTACAAATACAATGTATATGTAGACACAAAGGCTCCCTAGCATGGGGTCAAAGGTCTATCCATCCCCAAGGATTTGTACTATGAGTTGTTTGTACCTGCCGAACGGGTTCTAACAAGGTTCCTAGAGTCATCAACCCATCTTTCGGATATTACCAATTTCCCAAATTACTCGGTAATTGATAATATTCTCAAGAGAGTCTCGTCCGAGTGTAGTATCGCGTATCAACCATTTCGGAATTACTCCCTTATGATCATCGCACTACGTCCTAACAAGGCCAAAGTGGGGTGAAAATGTAATCTAAAGGTCCACAGTGTCAACGACTCCTTTGTTGAGAGTAGTAATGTTTTCATGAATACTCATTCAACATCACTAACTCTCAAAAGGGCCTACACTGAGCGGTGGTTTCTCAAGTTAGCTTGGTCGGGAATCAACTCCCTATAAGCCTTCTTGAATATACCACCATCCTATCATAAGTGCACTCAAGTACGGGTATAGTACTGTCTCACCACTCAAAGCACCCAATATCCAACCACAAACAAATATATTGACAAATATACATGTTAAGCAAATATTCACAAATATAGCATATAAACAAACAAAATAGGCTAAACCCTCAAGTTAAGTGTCCCCAGTGAAGTCGCCATTTCTGTTGCGGTGAGAATCGTGATACCAAGCTATTGATAAACTTGAATCTTTAATTCTTAAATTCACAACCGGACTTTAATTTATCCAAAGGAAAGGTCTAAAGAAAGAAAGAACCTTTTTGCGCGATGTAACAACAACACTAAGAGATTCGGGGATCGGGGGTTGGTTATGCATAGGGTAGGTATTTCACATCCTAAACATCTATAGTACTCTACAGGAACCTTTTGTTTATTTGCATGCTAAGTTTGGTAAATGTTTGCTAAGGTTTGGGTATTGGGTAAAAAGGTGAAGGTTATGATAGATGAAGACCTAAGATTGTTTCTAAGTTTGCTCGCAAAGACATCGCGTCCTCTGCCTACGTATCCTAACTAGGATAGAATCAGAGCAATCGTAGTTCACCTCACTAGGGTTGAAGAACGCTTGATTGCGATCAAGGTTCAAAGGGGAACAAACATAATAATGTTTGTGTAGAGTTTCACAAAACTCTCTATGTCTATGTTGTAACACTCAAAGGGGGAAGTAAGTGATCATATCCATGATCCTTACATAGAGTTAACAACTCTATCCTAGGGTTCTAGTTGTAAACACTCCTAGTGAGAGGGAAGGTTGCTTGTCAAGATATCGCATCTTGTGCCTACGTATTCTCATTATCCAATGAGAAATCAGAGCGGTCGTAGTTCGGGCTCGAACTAAGGAATCAATTGGTTCTTTCCAGACCAAAAGAGGGGAAGGTTCTATCCAGACCTATGAGTTTATATCCTATTGGTTCTATCCAGACCAAAAAGGGGGTTAAGGCTCTTTCGAGGCCTATGAGGGTATTGAGCTATCTATGACCCAAGGGTCAATAGAGAGACTTTCCTTTGGAAGGGAGGAGATGAGGCAACATGGATGAGAACTAAAGAATTCCATCACTTGGGGAAGACTTACTTCACAAAGCAATAAAAAAAAAGATTTAGGCATGATGAATACAAGGAATATGGTTACAACCAAGCAAGCATGCATATTACAATATCAAGTAATGATTTCAATAAAGATAAATGGTTACAACCAAAGCAAACATCAAGATGTTACAATATCAACGATTTCAATCAAGGTAAATGGTTACGACCAAAGCAAGCATCAAGATATTATAATATCTAGAAGGGGAAAGTTCTTTCAAGACTTAATGAAAGGTGAAAACCAAAACATATCTTAACGAAGAATGGGGTACATCTTAATAAAGATGGAAGGGGATCTTAACAAAGATGAGGCTTCAATAGGGCTTACAAGATGATGTGTATACTTACAGGCATCATGCCTAAACAAACAATGTCACAACAAAGTAAGGGAGAAGTTCAATACTTCATGGGAGAAAACTTTCAAGTTTTAATGATGATTAAACACAAATGCTTACAAGCAAGAGTTTTAGTCAAACTCAAGTACACAAGGATGCTAACAAGCCAAAATCATAACTTTAAAATAAAACTCAAAAGAGAATGAAATTAAAGTTTTAAAATGAATAAATGAGAGATAGGAAGGTGAAAACCCTAAAAACATTCATGGTAGCATGTGAAATGCAAGTAGAAAGTTCACATTTATGAGTTTTAGGTTTACCTCTTGAAGCAAGCTTAAGAAATAAGAAAATCAGAGATATTGAGAGCTCTTACAAGATCTTCAAATGTTCCTAGGTTGATGAGTAGATGCTCCAAACAACCTCCAAGCAAGCTAGTGGACGAAATGCCTTGTAAATGAAGGAAAAACTCTAAAATCCAAAGATTTCAAAGAACAACTCACTCAAACCTTGTTACATAAGTGTGGAAGTGATTTGGATAGCTTCAATACATTATATTTGATGTGTTTGAAGTGTTTCTTGAGTTGGAAAAAGTTTGGAAATGGTTTTGGAAGGTGTTTTGCAAAAATAGATTTTGAGGGATTTTGGAGACTTAGTGAGATTTTGCAAGAATTTGGTGATTGTGTAAGGGAGAGAGTTCTAGATGGTTTCTAGAATGGAAATGGTGTTTTTTTTATGTAGGAAGTGAGTTCTATTTATAGCCAAAGGCCTTGGATCAAGGTATGGGCAAAAGTGAAGCAAATTGCCAATTTTAACCTTCCATCATGAAAATCTTTGAGTTTTCCAATGAAATCTTCATAGTTGTCTTTAAGCCACTCTACTAAGATATTATCCATACCCTATAGATTTTTTCATCATGCTTGATAGGATAGGAGGTGACTTGTTAAATTAAAGTTGATGATTTGACAAGGGTAGCCACCTTTTTTCTCTTTCTTCACTATTCACTTTTGCAACTTGCATTAAATAATTATTTTCTTTGATCTTTGTACCATTTTTCGTGTGACTTGATATTAAAATGTTAATTATCAATTCAAACATCATAAATTAGGTTTATCCTTTGATTAGCATCGATTTGGAGAGGTTTTGGAATAAAAAAACTCATGCTGACCTAGTTTTGCGAACGTGAGTTTTTGCCAACTTGTGGATCTTGGTTCTCTCTAACCAGGAAGAGTTATGGAACCCACTTGTACTTTTTAAAAATCCCCAATTAGGTAATACAATATTTATGCTTGTGTTAGGAACTCATTCCCCTTGAAACTAGGTCAAAAACCCTTGTGTGGTTAAGGAGTTATGGCTTTGCCCTTTTCAAAACCTTAATTTTCCAACTTTTCGATTACTTATCAATTCTTGATCCAATGGTCACCAAACTTCATGAATAGATGTGATATACCATTAGGAACATAATTGCCTTCAATTTTGGGTTAAAACCATGTTGGTCAATGAGTTGAGTTTTCAGTCAGACGAACCGATTAATTGAAGAACACTGAATCGACTGTTGGTGTTCTGGGTCCTCTGAGGTCTTGAAACTTCTTGAGTGAACTTCACTAAGCCATATGAGATTCATGGACCATGATTCCATAATTGGAACACTGTTTTAATCAAAATTCAAAGTACAGTTGACTTTTCCTAATCAGAATCCCTAATTGGGTATCCTGAACTGCACCGTTCTCAATTCCTGGGTGACAACCTCAAATTGGATTCATACTTGACCCCATGTAGTATCCTTGATCTTGTTTATAGTTGAATCAATCCAACACATTGATTGATCAAACCACCGAAGCCTCAATTTTGACGGTACGGAACCCTGATTTATCTGCATCTTGATAAAGATAAACTTGAAATAGGTTAAGGTTGGTTAATCAAATGAATATGATCCTAAAATGATGAGGATCTAAGGGGTCAAAATTTGGGGTGCAACAGTTGCCCCTATTTAAATATCTTCACTAGATGGAAATGAGAGATAACAATCCTCATAGAATCTTAGTGAATGGTATTTAAATATAGCAAACCAGAAATTTTGTCCCTTAGATCCGATGGTATGCAAAAGGACAAATGCTGAAATGCAAATGAGTTTAAACGGTGTTATGATGCTTGAATGCAAGACAGATGCAGACACACGAGCAAATATAAAAGAACGGCAATACAACGAGTAACCCGACACACTGGGGAAAGATTCAAGGCAAAGTAAGCAAGATAGTTCAAACATGACTAAAGATGATGTTCAAGGGAATCTTTCACACAGGGGACATAAATTCCACCAGGGAAGACACATCTTCATCGGGGAAAGAAGATACAAACCTCACTGGGGATAACCAGATGAGGGAGCCCACCGGTGAAGATGATAATTCTTCACTGGGGAAACGAAAGAAAAGAGGCGCAAACCTCGCCGAGGAAGAAATCCACTGGGGAAAACTTCGCTGGGGAACAAATCCACTGGGGAAGCAAATCCTCACCGGGGAAAAGACGGAATGGAGACACGAACCTCACTGGGGATAACCAGATGAGAAATTTCCTATAATGAAGAGTTCAAACGGGATCTTCAGGAAAAGGTTAGAAACAAAACCGGACACGCCGGGGAAGCTAGTATCCACTAATTCTCTGAGACTCGACTGGAAAAGCAAAAGCTTCAACTGCGAAGACTGGTAACGACCAAAATAACAAATAGCTTCAAACAATGCTAGTTTCCACTAGACTTACTAGGGAGGATGGTGATGACCAATCCAAAGTTTGGTTTCCAAAAAGTGCTAAATACCACTAGACTTCCTGGGGATATGGTGACGACCAAATCAAAGTTCCAATTACAATTGGGAATTCCAAACAATATTGATAAAACATAGGACTTCGACTGGGGAGTTGGTAACAACCGGCTAATAAACGATTAATTTTTTAAGCAATGCTAGTAACCACTGGATTTAGAAAGAACTGGATTTTTCAAAGAGTTTGGTGACGACCAGGTCTGCAGACAGGAAGCATAAGTATATATCTCAAAACCTTATGAACAAAAGCTAATATCCTTAAAGCGTTAGGATACAGCGGAGATACAACCCTTAACACCTTAGGATTGGACGCAGACCCTCAAAACTTTAGGACCAAAAACTAATACCCTCAAAACATTAGGATATAGTAGAGACACAACCCTCAACACATTAGGATTGGACGAAAACCCTCAAAACTTTAGGATAAAAAACTAATACCCTCAAAATATTAGGATATAGTAGAGACACAACCCTCAACACATTAGGATTGGACGAAGACCCTCAAAACCTTAGGATCAAAAACTAATACCCTCAAAACATTAGGATATAGTAGAGACACAACCCTCAACACATTAGGATTGGACGAAAGCCCTCAAAACTTTAGGACCAAAAACTAATACCCTCAAAACATTAGGATATAGTAGAGACACAACCCTCAACACATTAGGATTGAAAACTAATACCCTCAAAACATTAGGGTAGGACGAAGACCCTCAAAACCTTAGGATCAAAAACTAATACCCTCAAAACATTAGGATATAGTAGAGACACAACCCTCAACACATTAGGATTGGACGAAAGCCCTCAAAACTTTAGGACCAAAAACTAATACCCTCAAAACATTAGGATATAGTAGAGACACAACCCTCAACACATTAGGATTGAAAACTAATACCCTCAAAACATTAGGATATAGCAGAGACACGACCCTCAATACATTAGGATCGAAAAGAGATACAACCCTCAACACCTTAGGATTGAAAACTAATACCCTCAACACGTTAGGATATAGCAGAGACACCATCCTCAACATATTAGGATATAGAAGAGACACGACCCTCAATACATTAGGATCGAAAAGAGATACAACCCTCAACACCTTAGGATTGAAAACTAATACCCTCAACACGTTAGGATATAGCAGAGACACGACCCTCAATACATTAGGATCGAAAAGAGATACAACCCTCAACACCTTAGGATTGGATGCGGACCCTCAAAACTTTAGGATATAGATCACCTCATGCAAATGCAACCATTTTAGTTCCTGTGGAACTTACCTTGCTTCTCATTTTCGTTCTCCTAAAGTTCTATCTTTATTTCCTCTTTAGGAACCTTCTTGAGATAGCATAGTCCCTCCTGTGGGGGGAATATGGTACACCTCTTGAAGGAGCCAAACCCTTAGGTTTCCCCAAAGATCTTTTTGTTGGTTGAATGCCTGGGATAAGCTCCTGTGGACCTTACCCTAGCCTCCCAACACCCAATTTTCTTCCATAGGATAGAAGCTTGTTTGATTGCTTGTCATGATTTCCTTCTCTTGAAGATGGTGGACTTGAAGAACAGTTACAGACTTTGGATTGAATTGCTGTCAGAAGATTGCTCTGCTGTGGAGATTGCTGGATTGTTTTCCCTGTCTGTTTTCTTCTTGTTTGACTGTATTGATGTGTATTGATGTGACTTGCTTGGTGTGATGCATTTATATTAGTTCATGTAGTTGAATAAGCCTAAGAGCATTCTAAGGGTTGATATTCTCCCCTTGCTTGTATTGCATTAGAGGTTGAGTTTCTCCCTCTGCTTGTATTTTTACTGTATGGTTTTGCTTGCTGGTATTCGGTAGAGCTCCACTCCCTTGCCTGTGTGGTTTGTGGTTTGCTTGATTGCATTTTATTTCTTTCTTTTATTATCTTTGTCGTTATTCATATTTGGCTTGAGGTTGAGATGAGCTTGTGGAGGCTTATGCCCCACACATATTCCCTCCCTCACTTGCATTGCATGCATCTTTACAGTAATTTTTCTTGTACAGTTTTTCTGTTGACTGTTTGATTTTTGTTGCCATATTCCCCTAGGAACTCTGACTTCTCTTCTTCAAGAGAAGTTATGACAGACATTAGGATTCTAACCATGCATGATAACATTAGTTAGTTTCCCCTCTAACCTCAACCGTAGGACGAATATTGCATGATAACTGTAGGATCGAGTCAGTTTCCCCGTAGAGAGTCTGTTTCTCTTCTTATCTCAAACAACAGTAAAAAAAACATAATAAAGGCAAGTTAGTACAAGTGCGTTACGAGCCTTAAGCTACTTGGGAAATGATGTTTAAGCGGTCTCCTCTCAATCATCTAGAGTGTTTAGTATATGTCCTTTGGACGATATGCAACGCATTCGCTCCTAAGTCATAGTCTCTAGTGTTGTACAAACTACAAACAACTAAAAAACACTTCTTTTCGTAAAAAACAGAAAACAAACACTCAAATCCTTTTTGTCCTCTTGGACCTTAATTAGGAAAACTCTTTGCGTAAAGAGAGTTCTGTTAACTTTCAGTTCTACTGCAAACGGTAATGCCTAAGTCTCCAAGGATCGAGCTGCAAACACCAACTGCTGGAACTGGTTGTTAACTTTACTTGGATAAAAAAACAGCTGAACAAACTTGTGTTCTTCGTAGCCTGAACTACGTTTGCTCTGATCTTTCGCGCCGTGTGAAAGGACGTAGGCACGAGATGTGATATCTCGGCGAGAAACCTTCCCCCATTACCCGTAGTTAGGCGAACTACGTTGACTTTGATTTCTCGTTCCAGACGGGAATACGTAGGCATAAAGTGCGATACTTTGCCGAGTCATTTTCTTCTCTTTTTAGACCAGACCTCTAATGTAGATAGATTTAATAAACCCGTCAGATAAACACAACAAGCGTGGATCCCATCGAGTACGATGGACGTGAGGGGTGCTAATACCTTCCCCTTGCGTAACCGACTCCCGAATTCAGACAATGGTTGCGATGACCTTGTCTTATACCTTTTTATCAGGTTTTTTCCGATCGTTTCCTTTCCTATTATGAGGGATAAATAACGAAAGGTGGCGACTCTTCTATCATTGTCGGCGCCGTTTTTTCGCAGTAGCGACAGCTGGCGACTCTGCTGGGGACTCCAACGGTTCCCTATGCGAGTCATTCCTAGCGCTTGTGTGTTTACCTGTTGGGTTATGTTTACCGTTTTTTACTCTCTGCATTTTATTTTCAGTATGATTTTATTATTATTGTGCTGTTGTGGGAAGGGGCTCTGATGAGTGATTAGCCAGACCTAGGCTTGAGAGCTACATAGATTTAAATGCAGATTTATGGTGAACCTGTATGTTAGGCATGCACTAGTTCCCACGAAATCTGCACTCATACGAGGTTCTTTGAGATGATTTCCATTTCCATCCCAGTGGGCCGTTGAAAGGATTTCAGACCTTAAGATTGTCGACTCCGGGGACCGATCATTTGTGATTCAGCTAAGTGAGGCCACTTCAAGAGATGATGATGCCACACCTTCTGGGTACCGTATCATTGTTTCTTGAAAGTCTGTGACGCTGATGAACGCATAGGATGTCGTACCTTTGTCAGTGGTTAGGTCCATACCTGTGAGCGGGGCAGACTACCTGGTTTTCTTGACAGTTGTTACGGTGAAAATTTGATATCAAGCTATTAATTAACTTGAACCGTATTTCTTTTTACAACCGATCTTTAATTTATCCAAAGGAAAGGTCTCAAGAAAGAAAAACCTTTTTCGCGATGTAACGACAACGCTTAAGAGATTCGGGGATCGGGGGCTAGTTATATCTAGGGAAGGTATTAGCACCCTAAATATCTGTAGTACTCTACAGGAACCTTTTGTTTAATTAATTGCTAAGTTTGTGAAATGTGATATGGTTAAGGGATAATATAAAAATAAACAAGGTCCTAAGTGGTTTCCTAAGTTTGCTCGCAAAGGCATCGCACCTTCTGCCTACGTATCCTGACTAGGATAGAATCAGAGCAATCGTAGTTCGCCTCACAAGGGGAAAGAACACTTGATGATGATCAAAGTTCAAAGGGGAACAAACATGACAATGTTTGTGTGGAGTTTTGACAAAACTCCCTAAGCTAAGTTGAAGGGGAAGTAAGAAGTCATGACGATGATTCTTACACAGAGTTGACAAACTCTTTCCTAGGGTCCTAGTTGAAGAACACTCCTAGTATGGGTGGGTTTCTTAGACTTAAAGCAAAGTCTAAAGGTTTCTAAACTAGGGTTAAGGTGACTTAACAAAGTCAAGAGGGTTAAGATTTTGGTCCAAGACATTGACAGTCAAGTGGACAGACTTTCCTTTGGAGGGACAAATGATTGGCAATTGGATGAAAGCTAGCCAGCTTCATTATCTTTGGGATAAAAATAAAATACAAACATCACACAAAAGTATTCATGGTGACAACCAATGAAAAATATTAAGGATGAAAAAGCAATGATGACAATCAAAGCAGATGATTAGTACGAAAACTGTGACGACAGATCGCACCTGGAGTACCGTTAACAAACAGATGACATGAACATGATAATAATTCAAAGTAATAATCCTAACATGTTAACCAACATGTATAGGAATGAGAACAATCAATTTTCACAAAGAAAAACAAGTGGAACCCTTTTAACTTTCATCTGCAACAGCTAGGGTTAGTACTGTCAATACGACAAGTTGCACATAGTCAAACATGATGAAAAATTAATCAAACAGGGAAAATAAAATTATGACATGAAAGTACACATTAAAACAAACATAATGAAAAAAGAATGGGTGTAAAATGATAAAAAAAATGAGAGAGTTATGATTTTTTGAAGTTCATGTGAAAAAATAAGAAAAAGTGGCAACAAGGGTTATCACAAGGGATCGAACCCATGCCAAGTATAGTGTGCGCGCAATTCTCAACCGCTGGGGTGGCCATACATCCATTAACCAAAGTGAAACAATAAATATACAAGGCTTGTTTGGTTGGTTTCCTGGGCAAAACAAAAGCCAAAACTATGATTTTGCAAAACACCCATAACTTTCTTGTTTCTCCATGGATTTTGACAAAGTTTATATGCATCTTGGGTAGAATTTCATGAGGAAGAGGATGGTGGTGGTGGTTTTTCAAAACTCCTAACCTAATGAGAAATTCGATGGCTCTTTCATTCTAAGGCTATGTGATGCATTTTGCTGCTCAACCCCCATTCTAGACAGCCTTAGATCCAACCACAAACATACACACACTAAACACATGCTGATGAATAAAAATGAGCCAAAATTTTAGTCAAAAATAGTTTGAGTTAAAATCTACCATGCTTCCTGCAAATGTCATTTTACAAGTGCACCTCAAAATTCAAATGTCAAACCAATGGCTCCATTAATCAAAGAAGGTTTATGAGCATACTATAAATGACATATAAAATGAACTCCAAACCTGTTTTGGGTTAACAATGCAGTAAAAATAAAAATGACATGATGATGGTCAAAGTTAAGCAAAATGCAACTTGAGGCAAATGGTTCATGACAGTCCACTTTAAAACCAAATAAGGATGCAAACCTGTTCTAAATGATTAGGATAGAGTGTTCCCATGAGTGGTCTTGAGAGAAAACCAGTTTTATGCAAAATGAGTCATGAGTTGTTTGTGTGTTTGGGAAACATGCCTTTTGAAAAGTAGTTCATACTTCATCCCAGTAAAGATCAATGCAAATACATACACATGTCACAAATATGTTATTGAATTGTTTCCAACATGAATTGAAGCAGTTGATTATCAAAACATCATCATCAAATTTTGAAATTCAACCTTGGCATAAATTCACATAGCCATACAAAATGCAAAGGCCTGTAATGACAGTCCATAATGCTATGCCTTGAAGTAAGTTGAAAACAAAACCACAACAAAACAAGATGTGCTCTTGCTAACAATACTAGTCACAACTTCAATGAAAACCAAACTAGCACTAAGCAAAACTAAACTTGTCAAAAGTTCATACACCTAAATCCAAATCTTAAACACCCTTTTGACTTAACTGTCAGCTTGAAGATTGATTTTTAACAACTAACAAATCCTAGTTGTGGTTCTGGTTAATGACACAATTCAAACAAATTTTTTTTTGAAACAGATACAAGCCTCAAACCTCAATACTGTTGTGCTCAACAAACAACAACTGTTCAGAGCCTATGCCAAAAATCCTCACAGTCAAAGCTAACTTAAATAGACAATCAAGTACCTGAGCTTAACTAGCTGCAAGTCTGATGAGAAGGAATAGTGATAAGCACCGATTCTTAGTTGACAAAACTCAGTTCCCTAAGAACAGTCCTAGATGGTTCCAGGGGATCACATTTCCATAAAATGAATTCATGACAGAGCTAAAGATGTGTTCTTAGGGCTATCCACATGATCAAGCCAACTCAGATGAACTAGACATTTAACAAAACCTTGACTGAGATGAAACTGGCAAGCCTTAAAAACCCTACACACACTGCTTACTGAAATATGGCAACCAAATTAGCAATATAAAAGTGAGCCAACCACTAACAGCAATCAGACTAGCCCAAGTCACATGATAGGGCACTTACTTTAGACAAGTCTTATTATGAGAAATGCTCTTGACAGTAATGAACACCAATTCAATCATAACAATGTCACAAAACACCACCTGTTTCAGCAGCATACCTTCACCTACACACAAAACAAACTGGCCTCCTAAATAGAATTTGAGGTACAGCAGTAAAAACAATCCATCAAAATAACCACAGGTCTGGATAGAGAGTGGATTTAGTTTTGGGACAGTCATCAAACCATAGCAGTCAATGACAGTTTGTATGCATCTTACTCAAACTTTGAGCAAATACCACCTACCTCTCTAAGGGACAGTACTGCTGCAAACAGGTTTTTGTGGTAATAGACTCAACAATATGAACAACATATATATACCAGCCCTGGCCTGAGTTTGAGTTTGCCAATAAACCACAAGTTATAAGGACATGAACAAGTACACACCAAGCATCCTCCCACAGTTAGAATCTATAACACTTGGCCCTTGGATAACTCAAATCTAATTAAAACAAAACTGAGCCTAAAGGTGTGGCTCTAATAACATCCATATTCTAACAGACCTATGGTTCTAAGTGTCACTACTCGAAAAATGCATCGTGCAACGACGGGGAGGCGAAAAAGATAGACAGAAGAGTCGCCACCGAACTTTATTTATCCCATGAGGGGAAAGGAAAATATCGAGAAAACCTTAGGAAAGAAATGGATAAGGTGGTCTCGCGACCAAGACCGGGTTCGGAAGCCGGTTATGCAAGGGGAAGGTATTAGCACCCCTCGCATCCATCGTACTCGATGGGAACCTTTTGTTTGTCGATGTGTGAATTTATCTGCTTAAATATATGCTATAAGAGGTGTTCCAATGGGTAAAGATAAGGGTTAGAAACAGGAAAGTTAGGAGGAAAGAGAGAACGGGGAAGAAAAGAGAAAGAACAAACTCGGTAGGACTTCGCAGTCCTATGCCTACGTATTCTCAATAGATGTGAGAAAGTCAGAGTCGACGTAGTTCGGGGAACTATAGATATGGGGGGAAAGTGCTCGCCAAGACATCGCCGTCTTGTGCCTACGTATTCTCATCCGGTACGAGAAATCAGAGCAGCCGTAGTTCGGCTTACGGTGTGTTGATGTTTTTTATGGATGATGCTATCGTGCGCATTCTAGCAGTTAAGTGTTTCGCTGCTCGCTCGTTGGAGACTTAGGCGTTACCTGTTTGCGGTAGAACGGACGTAACATATCCTTTTTGAAATGATTAGGTTTTCGCCACGCGAGGCAAGAAGTCACATTTGATTTGTTGAATTGTTTTTAGGGGGCGAGACATGTCCTCGGATAGTAACCCCTACGGGTAGTACCCAATTCGTTATCTCAAAGTTTTTGTTATAAAAAGGTGTGGCGAACGAGGCGTCTTCGTATTGAAAGACGAGTATCAAGACCACACACACTACAGTGGGTATCCTGACACTCGGAGAGGAAGAAGACTACATTCAATCCTCTCTCTTTAGTTCAACACAAAGAGAATTTCATTCTCTTATTAAAGATGTTTTTGGTTTTGAATGGTAAGTGCTTTGCGACAGAGAACCCTACGGTAAACGTCAGCACTTAGGATATGAGAAGGCCTACGCCTAACCACTCCACGACCATTCAAGTTTTAATGTGAAAATAAATTGAAAATGCACTCGATACAGGACCGAGGTTTTAGGTGTGAAAATTGTGGAAGGAAGTTGTGAAAGTGAGATGGTGGATAAAGTCGCGTCTTCGTATTGAAAGACGAATATCAAGACCACCCTCACTACAGTGGGCATCCCAACATTCGAAGAAGAAGAGGTCTACACCCAATCTTCTCTCTTTAATTCGATACAAAGAGAAATCAATTTATTATGGTTTGAAAATGGACTCGGTACGAGACCGAGGTTTCCGAAAATGCACTCGGTGCGGAGCCGAGGTTTTAGGAGGAAAAGGGGTGGAAAAGTCTTCGTATTGAAAGACGAGTGTTGAAACCACCCTCACTACAGTGGGCATCTCGGCACTCGGAGAGGAAGAAAGTCTACACTTAATCCCCTCGTTTTAATTCAATACAAAGAAATTGGATTTTGAAGATGGTTTGTCAATGTTTTTGAATCGAGTTGGGATAAGAAGCGAGGAGAGAAAAGAGGTGGTCTCAGATCCAACGATACTTATCAATATATTGACTTAGTAACCGATTTACGGAGGTCTCGTCATCGACCAAAACGAGGAAATAAATCCTCAAACAAAAAGAAAATGCTAAGATCTAACTTCTATGAAAATATATTTAAGTTCTTAAAATTAAATCAAAAAGAGAAACTATTTACACAATTTTCTAAAAAGTTAGATTTGAAAATGTACATACATAAATCTGAAAACTAAATATTTAGAAAAACCAATATATATAAATATCATAAAAGGTAAACTCTAAAAAATTAATTAATGAAACTTTAAAACTAATTTAAAAAAATGTTAACAAATCTTTTAAAACTAGTTAGAGAAAAAATTTACAATCTAAAACTTATTTTAAAAATAATTATAAAACTTCTTTTAAAAAACTACATTAAAAAAAAAATTACAATTATTAAAAACTAGCTTAGAGAATATATTAAAATCTAAATCTAAAAAAAAGAGGTTTGGGCCCATCACTATGAAACTCAGATTTTACTAATACTATATTAAAAAAATACTAACAAAAAAAAAAGGATTAACATTCACGTTAATTTCAATTAACATAATGCTATGGCATCAACATCTGTAAGCAAAAAGTGGAGAAAAGCCCATTTGTGAACAAAACGAATTAAGTACTTTGTGTGAGGTTTGTGATATTCTGCCGCCGCCGATGATGAATCTCGATGCGACGGAGGTGGTGCATTCACGGCAACGTTCTTTTGAGAGAAAGATAGGAGCGTTTGTGTTTGGTTTTACGTTTTGGGTGGGGAAACGGTGGAGAAATCTGGGTTGCGAAAAAATGGGTGTTGACGGTTGAGGTTCACGGGTGGATTCACTGTGGGTTTTGCGTGGAAGAGGATGGATTGCATTTTTGTGTTGTTGTTTGGCTGTGAAAGTGAAATGGGTTTTCGATTGTTGCGATGGGGTTTCGGTTGGTGTTATGAGGGAAATAGGCGGTTTGCGTTTTGAAGCTGAGTGAGGAAGTGGATAAAAGGTTAGTGTGTGAAGGTTCACGATGGTGGTGGACGGGAGTTGCGAAATGGAGGTTGAGCGGGTTTTTTTCCGGAAAAATACGATGAAGGTTTAAGAGTTGTAGTTGAAGTGATGGTAGTTTGGTTTCTGGGTTTTCTGGGCGAGTTCAAAGATTGAAAGTGATGTTAGCTTTACAATGGTCTGTAGTTGAAGATGCGGTTGTTCTTGTTCTGATGAAGTTTAACGATGGGTGTTCAAGTGGGTTTCGAACAAAACTGGGTTTGTGTTGTTTTGCAAACGGTTCGAAGGGATATGAGTTGTATGGTTCGGAGAAGATGAAGTTCGAGTGTTTGGAACGGTTGAAGAGAAAGTTCGCGGCGAAAATAGAGATGTTGGAAGGTTCATTAATGGAGGGTTTGAAAGTTTGGAGACGTTGAGAAGAAATGATGATGATGATTCGCGACTTGATGATGAGAGGATGGTTGGCTATGAACGGTTAGGGTTTAGGGTTGGCTGGAGTGTGTTTTATGTGGTCAGTGAGATTGAAGTTCGAAGGCTTTTATGAAGAGAGGTTGAACAGGGTTGGCGGATGTTGTGAATCTGAAGACAGATATGAAAACGGAAGGAGAGAGAGGTTACCATTGAGTCAGATGGGTTTGAAGGATGGTTACCTCATAAGCTGCGAAGTTGGTGCGATTTGTTTATTACCGTCACAGACCCGGAGCTTTTGCTGTCAGCATAATAGTTGTTTGAAGTTTCAAGAACAGGGCAAATCATATTCACTTCGCCTCTCAAGCCATAGAAATCACAATAACATGTCTGCACCAGCACCAATCTTTGCGTCTTTCAAACAGTATCCTTGCACAGAATTGAAAACTAGAATCTCCGTATGGTACCGTTGATTTTGTTACTGTTTGTATGTTTTACAGGTCGAAGAAGATATGCGTGTGAGTAATGGTGTGCTTGATTGAGTTTTATGAGGATGGTGAGAGTCGAACTGGGTTTCACAGAAGGAAAAAGATGGTGGTTTCATATTGATGAAGATTTGAGGGGTGTGAGGAAATGTTGGTGTGGAGGATGTTATGCTATTTTTGTGCGATTTTGAAGTTTGTTGGATGTTTACCGACATGAGGATTGAGTTTATTTCGTGTATAGTTGGATGGTAGGTTTATGAAGAGTTGAAGGTTGGGGGAAGGAAGGTGTTGTGGTTGTGGAGTGAAGGTGAGTTTATGAAATTTGAAGGTAGTTTTGTGGAAAACTGAAGCAAGATGATGGAGAGCAAGAAGTTGGCGCCCCCTACGGAGAAAGGTATGAAAGAGTTTATATTTTTAATTCATTTTCTGCTGCTCTGCCTTTTGATGCTCTATTGTGAATGCTGAAAAATGGTGATATGCTGCAGGTTTGTGCCCTGTGTTGTTTTGTTTTGTTGCAGCAGTTGTTTGTTGGTCTGGTGTGGATTTGTAGCAGGGTTGGTCTGTAGCAGGCTGGTACAGCTTGTGCAGAGCTTGTCTGGCATGGCTTGTGTAGGCTGATTTTGTTTCTTGTTGTGCTGCAGGGTGTAGGTTGTGTTATGCAGGTTTTGCTCTATGTCACTTTGGAGTGTGGCAGCATGTTTGGGGCATACAGTTTCATTGTTGTGTGTGGTTGTTTTCAATTTCAAAATGAGGCACAACTTATTTTGTCGTTTTGCAGGTACGATTCTGGAGGTGTTAGTGGTTTGTTACTGTTTCTACGTGGGAATTTGTTGCAGATTCGTACGAAGCTTGTAAGTTGTCGCAAGTATTGTCGGCAGCAGAATTTTGTCTCGGTGTGAAGGTAGTGGCATAACCTGTGTGGAGGCTAGCTATCAACACTTTTCAGATGATGTTTTGTACAAGTTGCAACCTAAGAATTGATTCCAGCAAATTCAACCCAGCGGTTTTGAATGAGTTTGAATATAATTTCTCATAAGTGTCTAACAGAACTCTGGTGATCGAGAAATCCCTCGTTAACAGGTTGAAATCTTCAACAAATATCATTGCTACAATAGATCTGGTAAACAAAATAAGCTTCGCTTATGAGCTAGTCCATTTGTTCTGGAAATCGGATACCGCAAACACACATGAAATCAGTTTCCCGACCTCCTCTCAAGACATGCCGCCGACTCTACAAACCGATTGAGTATCTGCACGAAGCATTTAGGCATATGATTGTCCACATTCATTCGGATGGCATGGAAGCAACCGAGACTCTTCCTTTTCTTGAAACACCTCAGTATATAATGAGCATTCTTCCTCCAAGGCAAAGGTATCCTGTTCGCTTCTTTTATGGTTCTCTTTTTATTTCTCTCTGGTGCTGTTATGAAAATAAGTCTCCAACCATCTTTATTGTTTATTTTTTTTTTTGCACTAATACGCGGCTGTTTTGACATGAACTTGCAGGTGATAGCAACTATGGTTGTGATGTGGGTATGTAGGATGGTGTATGCGTTAAGCGTTGTCGTACATCCCGCGAAATGGAGACCGGACAGCAAAAGCCAGCACATGGACTTCACCTAAATGTCCGTCAGAAGCATGTATCAAGATTTTATGATTTTGATTGTAACCTTTTTTGTTGGATTGCTCATCATTTATTTTCTTGTACTAATATATGGTTTGAATTATGGTTTATTTTTCGTGAATTTGTAGCAGCTGACGAATTTACGAGTATCTCACAGAGCTTGTGTGAATCTTGTCTATTGTTATAATGCCTGGAGAGGTGGGTCACATGAAGGTCGTTTGAAGTCAGGGTCTGTACATTGGCGGAGGCTTTTAGCTTGTAAAATTTAACAATAAGGCATGCTGTAATTGAAAGCACATTATAGCATTACATTTGAAAATTATTGTATCAGGTGGTTTATGATGTATCGTTTTCCTCATGTAAACTCATTTAAAGCTAGTACATTTAACCTCCTTTTTCTTTCAAAAATATCCCACGTGGAAAAGAAAATGGAAGTGGCCATTTTATGATCTGATTCTTTGTGTCAATCATAGCAACATCTTTGTTCCTTTGTTTTGGCAATAACATTGATGTATGACATGCAATATGTTCTTTGCACAACTATGGATGTGTCTCGATAACAATTTATACCGACAAATCCATGTAGAACCGATCTCTTATCCCCTCATAATCACAATTTCAAAATGGACCAAGCACACCATCATTATTTCCTTTAAAAGTTAAACTTGACATAACTTAGAATGTGGTTCAAAAATCAAATCTTCCTAATAAAGCCCAATGATTCCTCTTGAATTCTACTTCGAGGTCAACGCATCCAATCACAAAAACTTGTCAATTACAAAGAGCATTGACACCAACTCACGCCCTAATTCTCGGAAGATCATGACCAAAAGTCGGGTGAACCTTTAAAGAGAAAATTGAATGTGGATAGGACAATTTTGGTTGATTCTTCCCTTAAATATTGACTAATCAAGGCCTTCACTTTCTTGCACCAAATTTCTAGTTTCACAAAAGAGAAAAAGCTAGATAAACTAGTTAGTTATGCAATATGATGATTGACCTAAATGATATGCATATGAAAATGAAACAAAAGCCAGTCAAAGTCGGAAAACCGGTGGGCAAATTTTGGGGTGCAACAGCTGCCCCTATTCAAGCGACTTAGACCTGAATGGATGAAAAGCGAACAGCTTTCAGACGATCATGGTAAAAGGCGGTTGAATACCAAAGAGACCTGAAATTTGCCAACCATAAAAGGAACTTCTGACATCGCCGTCAGGTACCCATATTAAGTGGAACATCTGACCTCACCGTCAGCTCCTTTAATAGCATCTAACCTCGCCGTCAGATCTCAGCGTCAAAATTATAAATCAACTGACTTCGTCGTCAATTTTTCACACAGGATTTTGAAAAGAACCCCTGACTTCGCCTGTCAGCTCTTCAAAATAATCTTCTGACCTCGCCGTCAAATTTACAATATTTTCTGACTTCGCCGTCAAAATTTTTTTCAAAATCGTCTTCTGGCTTCGCCGTCAATCCTCATAATGATCTGACCTCGCCGTCAATTTTTCCGTTAAATACGAACAGCCATTAAATTCAAAGATATAATTACTTTTGACATCGCCGTCAAAACAAACTTTCAACATCACCGCTGAAGAGTACAATTACTTTTGACATCGCCGTCAACATAAACTTCTCAACATCGCCGTTGAAGAATACAATTACTTTTGACATCGCCGTCAACACAAACATCTCAACATCGCCGTTGGAGGACTAAACCATCTGACATCGTGGTCAGAAACAAACTTCTCAACATCGCCGTTGAAGAAGTAAATCACTTGACATGGCCACCAAAAATAAACTTCCCAACATCGCCATTGGAGGACTAAATTACTTGACATCGCCGCCAGCTAAAAACATCCAACCTCGCTGCTGGGAAAACTAAGATATTTTGACATTGCCGTCATCAATCATAAATTCGACAAACATCTGACATCGCCGCCAGCTAACAATAATTCTGAGAAACACCCGACATCGCCGTCAAGTACCTGTGGGGATACAGAACTCTGACATCGCTGCCAGACAACCATGGTGCTAATAAACCTCTGACATCGCCGCCAGACAAACATAAATCTGATAAGCACCTGACATCGCCGTCAACTCTCAACATCGTCCAATGATGGACGGGGAAACATTATATCCAGAACTCACATCGTCTAATGGTAGACAGGAAGAACAATATCCAAAATACTCACATCGTCCAATGATGGACGGAGAGAAACACCATAACCAAATCTCGCATCGTCTAATGATAGACGAGAGGAACATCAAAACCAAATCTCGCATCGTCTAATGATAGACGAGAGGAACATCATATCCAAATCTCGCATCGTCTAATGATAGACGAGAGGAATATCAAAACCAAATCTCGCATCGTCTAATGATAGACGAGAGGAATATCAAAACCAAATCTCGCATCGTCTAATGATAGACGAGAGGAAAATCATATCCAAATCTCACATCGTCTAATGATAGACGAGAGGAATATCAAAACCAAACCTCGCATCGTCTAATGATAGACGAGAGGAAAATCATATCCAAATCTCACATCGTCTAATGATAGACGAGAGGAATATCAAAACCAAATCTCGCATCGTCTAATGATAGACGAGAGGAATATCAAAACCAAATCTCGCATCGTCTAATGATAGACGAGAGGAAAATCATATCCAAATCTCACATTGTCTAATGATAGACGAGAGGAATATCAAAACCAAACCTCGCATCGTCTAATGATAGACGAGAGGAAAATCATATCCAAATCTCACATCGTCTAATGATAGACGAGAGGAATATCTGCTGGGGATGTCATCATCAGAAGGTTGATGGACAAAATCATAACCGTCATATGATCTGAAATCCGAGTAAAACGACAAGCTGTCTGAACAAAGCTGTTGGATAAACGCCCTTGGACTGATTACAGAGTGATTCACGTTGCCGCAGAAGGCTAATGAAAAAAACTGGCTTATGCTTCGCATGCATATGCGTATGTTTGAATTTTCCTATGGCGTAATGCTCCATATAGGATGAAAATGCTACGCATTTGAGGATGAGATGCAAAGATGATGCAAATATGATAACTATATGCAAAAATGCAGATGCAGGCTCGGGCTGCCGGGGAAAGCTAGATGTGAAAGAAACACTCAGCAAAATAAATGCTGAAGAGGTGAAGCCAACTCCGCTGAGAATAGTCGGGTGTGCCAAGTATGATTGGACTCTCTTGGGGATGGCTTACACACGCCAATGACGATTGGGCTCTTGCTGGGGAAGACAGGTGAAGGGTTACGACCTCCCGACATTCGTCTTGAACCTGAAGATTGATTGCACCTGCTTGAATAGCTCTGAGTAGCTCTGAAGATATAGAGAGGAACAATTCCTTTACTTCTGATTTTGCCCCAGCCTGTGGGATCTCTGTGGGGATATTCCTTGAAAGGAAATCATAAATCCATGTACCCTGATGGTTTGATAGGAACTGCCTCAACATCATGAACCTTAGAGAGGTGCTTCCGATTAGCTGCCTTCTGGGTAAGGATAATATCTGTGCTCTTGGGGTGACCTGCCCCATCCTTGAAGTGGTTTGCCCCTGATTGGCCGATTTGTAGAGAAGTGCCCCTGGCTGACTTCGAGAGATTTATCGAATCTCGACCTGATTGCCCCAGATTAACTGATCTTCGGATGGCTGACTCCCTTTTATGATCATTTGATACGGCTTGCCCCTGCTCAACGGAGTATTCAAGCGTTCTGCATCTTACCGATCAAACTTTCCACTGTAGAAACTTTCCTGCTGTCAAATGCTTTCTCGTGAGTAAAACAATTTGTTTTGCAAAAGATAATACAATGCATATGACAGTTTTGAAATCCAAGTCTGGTCACTGGAAAAAAAAGTTGTGGCATTTAGTGAACGAATCACTTATCAGAAATATCAATATTCGTACCCATAGGGTAAGAAGAATCCTCTTAGGAGTCAGTTTCAATGCGATCTTCACCGAAGTATGCTTTCGAAACAAACCTGCTTCAATTAGGACTTTTGAAGGTTGTAACTTGGTTAGGTTCGCGGTTTGAAAGAAAGGATGTAAGGCTTAAAGTTTTGTTTAACCCACCCACTCTCCTTGATGTTCTCCAATCCTACGTTCAGATAATTCGACACTCACTCGCCTCTCAGAGGTTGACTGACAGGAGTGATGGTCCAAGAAACCATAAGTTTTCGGAGTGACAGTCACTCGCTTTTCTTCTTTGGTGTCTGGCTCACACGACTTGTTCTTCGTCATTTTTTATTCCCCTATTTTTGTCTGGACTGACTCTTTCGAGTATATCTTCTGATTTCGAAGTCCAGCGGGACGCCCTGATTTTTGCCTAAGCCACTTGCTTTCAAGTTATTGACTTAGCGGGCTTTTTTCTTTTCTTTTGATTCTCTTTTGAATAAATCGTGTGACACCGGCTGATCTGACTTGTGGAAAGGATTGTAACTGTCTCACTTCTCGGCTTTTTAGGTACGACCTCTACGGATGTGATTGATCCTCGAACGGGGAACACTTCTTCTGCAATCTGGATGCTCGGTCGGATTAACTGATACCTACCCTGCCCCAAGTTAAGATTGAGGGTTTTTCGTTTTCAGAAAGAAACTCCTACAACTAGGCTCAAAGGGGTTGACAAGGGATTAACATCCTTATATCTCCTGTGTTTAGGGATTAAAACAATGCATGTACATCATCAGCAGGTTTCATTCAAAAGCATACAATTGAAAGCTTGCGCGTCTTTCAATTTCGTCAGCCTCCCTCAAGGAATTCCGCTTAAACAAGCGTTTGACATTAATGGAAAAGCAATATTGAGTGAACATGAATGGATTTAATCAAAACATGCATATTCATTTCATTATCATTATCAAATGAAAACAAACACGTCTTACAAATGAAATTTGCAAATAAGTTCACACTTAAACAGAAAAGAAACTACAAATGCAAAGGAATAACATGATAGAGAGATTGCCAGCTTCGGGGAACTGGGCTTTCATTCTTGACTTGCTGCTGAACCAGCCATCTTTAGAATTGTTCGTCAAAGTCATCCTGATAATCTTCTGAACACCCGCTCTCGGTGAACCCCTCCATAACATTAGCTGCCGAACCCACATGACTGGACGAAGGAGGATCATTGATCTGGATACCCTGAGGCGTGATTGAACACCTGTTGGAGTCAAGCAGTGTTTGAATCTTGCTTCTCAACACCTTACAGTCTTCGGTTGAATGCCCCTGTGCCCCAACATGGTACTCACAGCGGGCGTTGACATCAGAATCTGAAGGATGTGGAGAAGTCTCTGGATCAGCTTTCTTCGGCACTATCAAACCACCTCTGATCAAGTCTGGCAATATCTGACTGTACGACAATGGCAATTGAGTGAAATGTCTCTCTGGCTTCCTCAATCTTCGTCGAGCGTGCTGACGCGGCTGATGACGGTATGAATGTTGACTCTGTAGGGAAGCAGATATCTGATACGCAGACCTAACAGGTTGCTGACTCTGAATACTTGAAACGTCTGAAAACTGAATCTGAGGTAATGGAGATTCGGGGATAGCATTATTTTCTTTTTCCCATTCCTCTTTAGAGCTGACAACTGATTCACTTTCATAAACTGAGGTATCTGAGACGTCTCGAATCTTTCCACTCTTGATTCCGTTCTCAATACGTTCTCCTGCTTTTACCAAGTCAGAAAAGTTCACTACCTTACTACCAATCATTCTATCATAGTACGGACCTTGCAAGGTATCCACAAATAGGTCAACCAATTCTCTTTCCAGAAGTTGTGGTTGAACACGAGCAGCAAATTCTCTCCACCTCTGCACATACCCTCTAAAGGATTCATTCTCCGCTTGAGATAATTCTTGCAACTGCATGCGGCTGGGATTCATGTCGAGATTGTAGTTGTACAGCTTCACAAAGGCATTGGCTAAATCTGACCATGATCGGATGCAACCACTTTCCAACTGCATATACCAACTCAACGATGCCCCACTCAGACTTTCCTGGAAACAGTGAATCATAAGCTTGTTATTGTGGACATGCAAGGTCATTCTTCTACAGAACATCACCAAATGTTGCTTCGGACAACTATCCCCTTTGTACTTCTCAAAATTTGGCGTCTTGAACTTCGGAGGCATCACAAGACCTGGCACCAAACACATGCTCGAAGCATTCAAATTAAGAGTGTTTTGACTCATCAGAGCATCAAGCTTTTCATCCAACAGACGATACCTTCTCATAAACTCAGTAGTCTGTGGATTTTTAGGATTAATCTTTGGAACAACCCTTTGGGAATTTGGCACAGATAAAGTGAAGTTCTGATAGTCCGAGTCATGGAGAGAAGATGAATCTCTATCTCTGACAATAGTATGCTCTTGATCTTCGACAGGAATCTGCACAGGCTGAGCTCGAGCAACATTGTTCACTGGAGTCCTCTGAACATTGGTCTCTCCTCTTGTCATGGCTGTCATGGCCTCCATGAGTTGATCCAACTGATTCTTCATCATCTCAAACTCTGCCCTCGTAACAACCAAATTTTGCTCCTCTGAGTCCATGATCCTTCCAGAAGCTAACTCAAATCCAATGTGAATGTCGGGAAATCAACTGCGGGTTGGACAAAAGACTGGTAAGCTCTTTGCTCCGGTTGAGGATGAATATGCAAAAATGAGATGCAAATGAAATGCAATGCAAAATGCTAATGCAACACACAAAGGATCAAAGTCACAAATTCTGCAAGAAAATACAACGAGATACCTCTCACCTCGGGTGGGTAATATATTGGTTTATAAGAGGGTATTCCAAAGTCTTTTAAACAAAATCCCATGCACTAACCCTCAAAAGTTTTCCATCAGAACGACTACTCGTAAGACGGTAATCCCTTCAAAGGATGAACACAGAGTTATGTTTTAGCAACCTTCGGAATAAGGTTCTACAAAAGGTCCTCAGAGTCAAGGACTCCCAAGTTGGAAATAAGAAAGCCATTACGACTACACGTAAGACATAATCATCCCAAAGGGGTCTTATCTGAGCGGTGGAATTCAAACCAACTCAACGAGTCCTACGTCTCGCAAATCAGAAAGAAACCACCTCCTAATCTTAGTGTATACTAGAAAGCTCGGGTAGAAAGCTTTTATCCTCACAAACCATCCCAATAAACCCAACAGGTAGAGAATAAAACACAAAATAAATTAAAGCAAAAAACAAAACACAAACACGACAAACAAAATAGGCTTGGCTCTCCAGCTTTCCCCAGCAGAGTCGCCAGCTGTCGCTACTCGAAAAATGCATCGTGCAACGACGGGGAGGCGAAAAAGATAGACAGAAGAGTCTCCACCGAACTTTATTTATCCCATGAGGGGAAAGGAAAATATCGAGAAAACCTTAGGAAAGAAATGGATAAGATGGTCTCGCGACCAAGACTGGGTTCAGAAGCCGGTTATGCAAGGGGAAGGTATTAGCACCCCTCGCATCCATCGTACTCGATGGGAACCTTTTGTTTGTCGATGTGTGAATTTATCTGCTTAAATATATGCTATAAGAGGTGTTCCAATGGGTAAAGATAAGGGTTAGAAACAGGAAAGTTAGGAGGAAAGAGAGAACGGGGAAGAAAAGAGAAAGAACAAACTCGGTAGGACTTCGCAGTCCTATGCCTACGTATTCTCAATAGATGTGAGAAAGTCAGAGTCGACGTAGTTCGGGGAACTATAGATATGGGGGGAAAGTGCTCGCCAAGACATCGCCGTCTTGTGCCTACGTATTCTCATCCGGTACGAGAAATCAGAGCAGCCGTAGTTCGGCTTACGGTGTGTTGATGTTTTTTATGGATGATGCTATCGTGCGCATTCTAGCAGTTAAGTGTTTCGCTGCTCGCTCGTTGGAGACTTAGGCGTTACCTGTTTGCGGTAGAACGAACGTAACATATCCTTTTTGAAATGATTAGGTTTTCGCCACGCGAGGCAAGAAGTCACATTTGATTTGTTGAATTGTTTTTAGGGGGCGAGACATGTCCTCGGATAGTAACCCCTACGGGTAGTACCCAATTCGTTATCTCAAAGTTTTTGTTATAAAAAGGTGTGGCGAACGAGGCGTCTTCGTATTGAAAGACGAGTATCAAGACCACACACACTACAGTGGGTATCCTGACACTCGGAGAGGAAGAAGACTACATTCAATCCTCTCTCTTTAGTTCAACACAAAGAGAATTTCATTCTCTTATTAAAGATGTTTTTGGTTTTGAATGGTAAGTGCTTTGCGACAGAGAACCCTACGGTAAACGTCAGCACTTAGGATAGGAGAAGGCCTACGCCTAACCACTCCACGACCATTCAAGTTTTAATGTGAAAATAAATTGAAAATGCACTCGGTACAGGACCGAGGTTTTAGGTGTGAAAATTGTGGAAGGAAGTTGTGAAAGTGAGATGGTGGATAAAGTCGCGTCTTCGTATTGAAAGACGAATATCAAGACCACCCTCACTACAGTGGGCATCCCAACATTCGAAGAAGAAGAGGTCTACACCCAATCTTCTCTCTTTAATTCGATACAAAGAGAAATCAATTTATTATGGTTTGAAAATGGACTCGGTACGAGACCGAGGTTTTCGAAAATGCACTCGGTGCGGAGCCGAGGTTTTAGGAGGAAAAGGGGTGGAAAAGTCTTCGTATTGAAAGACGAGTGTTGAAACCACCCTCACTACAGTGGGCATCTCGGCACTCGGAGAGGAAGAAAGTCTACACTTAATCCCCTCGTTTTAATTCAATACAAAGAAATTGGATTTTGAAGATGGTTTGTCAATGTTTTTGAATCGAGTTGGGATAAGAAGCGAGGAGAGAAAAGAGGTGGTCTCAGATCCAACGATACTTATCAATATATTGACTTAGTAACCGATTTACGGAGGTCTCGTCATCGACCAAAACGAGGAAATAAATCCTCAAACAAAAAGAAAATGCTAAGATCTAACTTCTATGAAAATATATTTAAGTTCTTAAAATTAAATCAAAAAGAGAAACTATTTACACAATTTTCTAAAAAGTTAGATTTGAAAATGTACATACATAAATCTGAAAACTAAATATTTAGAAAAACCAATATATATAAATATCATAAAAGGTAAACTCTAAAAAATTAATTAATGAAACTTTAAAACTAATTTAAAAAAATGTTAACAAATCTTTTAAAACTAGTTAGAGAAAAAATTTACAATCTAAAACTTATTTTAAAAATAATTATAAAACTTCTTTTAAAAAACTACATTAAAAAAAAATTACAATTATTAAAAACTAGCTTAGAGAATATATTAAAATCTAAATCTAAAAAAAAGAGGTTTGGGCCCATCACTATGAAACTCAGATTTTACTAATACTATATTAAAAAAATACTAACAAAAAAAAAAGGATTAACATTCACGTTAATTTCAATTAACATAATGCTATGGCATCAACATCTGTGAGCAAAAAGTGGAGAAAAGCCCATTTGTGAACAAAACGAATTAAGTACTTTGTGTGAGGTTTGTGATATTCTGCCGCCGCCGATGATGAATCTCGATGCGACGGAGGTGGTGCATTCACGGCAACGTTCTTTTGAGAGAAAGATAGGAGCGTTTGTGTTTGGTTTTACGTTTTGGGTGGGGAAACGGTGGAGAAATCTGGGTTGCGAAAAAATGGGTGTTGACGGTTGAGGTTCACGGGTGGATTCACTGTGGGTTTTGCGTGGAAGAGGATGGATTGCATTTTTGTGTTGTTGTTTGGCTGTGAAAGTGAAATGGGTTTTCGATTGTTGCGATGGGGTTTCGGTTGGTGTTATGAGGGAAATAGGCGGTTTGCGTTTTGAAGCTGAGTGAGGAAGTGGATAAAAGGTTTGTGTGTGAAGGTTCACAATGGTGGTGGACGGGAGTTGCGAAATGGAGGTTGAGCGGGTTTTTTTCCGGAAAAATACGATGAAGGTTTAAGAGTTGTAGTTGAAGTGATGGTAGTTTGGTTTCTGGGTTTTCTGGGCGAGTTCAAAGATTGAAAGTGATGTTAGCTTTACAATGGTCTGTAGTTGAAGATGCGGTTGTTCTTGTTCTGATGAAGTTTAACGATGGGTGTTCAAGTGGGTTTCGAACAAAACTGGGTTTGTGTTGTTTTGCAAACGGTTCGAAGGGATATGAGTTGTATGGTTCGGAGAAGATGAAGTTCGAGTGTTTGGAACGGTTGAAGAGAAAGTTCGCGGCGAAAATAGAGATGTTGGAAGGTTCATTAATGGAGGGTTTGAAAGTTTGGAGACGTTGAGAAGAAATGATGATGATGATTCGCGACTTGATGATGAGAGGATGGTTGGCTATGAACGGTTAGGGTTTAGGGTTGGCTGGAGTGTGTTTTATGTGGTCAGTGAGATTGAAGTTCGAAGGCTTTTATGAAGAGAGGTTGAACAGGGTTGGCGGATGTTGTGAATCTGAAGACAGATATGAAAACGGAAGGAGAGAGAGGTTACCATTGAGTCAGATGGGTTTGAAGGATGGTTACCTCATAAGCTGCGAAGTTGGTGCGATTTGTTTATTACCGTCACAGACCCGGAGCTTTTGCTGTCAGCATAATAGTTGTTTGAAGTTTCAAGAACAGGGCAAATCATATTCACTTCGCCTCTCAAGCCATAGAAATCACAACAACATGTCTGCACCAGCACCAATCTTTGCGTCTTTCAAACAGTATCCTTGCACAGAATTGAAAACTAGAATCTCCGTATGGTACCGTTGATTTTGTTACTGTTTGTATGTTTTACAGGTCGAAGAAGATATGCGTGTGAGTAATGGTGTGCTTGATTGAGTTTTATGAGGATGGTGAGAGTCGAACTGGGTTTCACAGAAGGAAAAAGATGGTGGTTTGATATTGATGAAGATTTGAGGGGTGTGAGGAAATGTTGGTGTGGAGGATGTTATGCTATTTTTGTGCGATTTTGAAGTTTGTTGGATGTTTACCGACATGAGGATTGAGTTTATTTCGTGTATAGTTGGATGGTAGGTTTATGAAGAGTTGAAGGTTGGGGGAAGGAAGGTGTTGTGGTTGTGGAGTGAAGGTGAGTTTATGAAATTTGAAGGTAGTTTTGTGGAAAACTGAAGCAAGATGATGGAGAGCAAGAAGTTGGCGCCCCCTACGGAGAAAGGTATGAAAGAGTTTATATTTTTAATTCATTTTCTGCTGCTCTGCCTTTTGATGCTCTATTGTGAATGCTGAAAAATGGTGATATGCTGCAGGTTTGTGCCCTGTGTTGTTTTGTTTTGTTGCAGCAGTTGTTTGTTGGTCTGGTGTGGATTTGTAGCAGGGTTGGTCTGTAGCAGGCTGGTACAGCTTGTGCAGAGCTTGTCTGGCATGGCTTGTGTAGGCTGATTTTGTTTCTTGTTGTGCTGCAGGGTGTAGGTTGTGTTATGCAGGTTTTGCTCTATGTCACTTTGGAGTGTGGCAGCATGTTTGGGGCATACAGTTTCATTGTTGTGTGTGGTTGTTTTCAATTTCAAAATGAGGCACAACTTATTTTGTCGTTTTGCAGGTACGATTCTGGAGGTGTTAGTGGTTTGTTACTGTTTCTACGTGGGAATTTGTTGCAGATTCGTACGAAGCTTGTAAGTTGTCGCAAGTATTGTCGGCAGCAGAATTTTGTCTCGGTGTGAAGGTAGTGGCATAACCTGTGTGGAGGCTAGCTATCAACACTTTTCAGATGATGTTTTGTACAAGTTGCAACCTAAGAATTGATTCCAGCAAATTCAACCCAGCGGTTTTGAATGAGTTTGAACATAATTTCTCATAAGTGTCTAACAGAACTCTGGTGATCGAGAAATCCCTCGTTAACAGGTTGAAATCTTCAACAAATATCATTGCTACAATAGATCTGGTAAACAAAATAAGCTTCGCTTATGAGCTAGTCCATTTGTTCTGGAAATCGGATACCGCAAACACACATGAAATCAGTTTCCCGACCTCCTCTCAAGACATGCCGCCGACTCTACAAACCGATCGAGTATCTACACGAAGCATTTAGGCATATGATTGTCCACATTCATTCGGATGGCATGGAAGCAACCGAGACTCTTCCTTTTCTTGAAACACCTCAGTATATAATGAGCATTCTTCCTCCAAGGCAAAGGTATCCTGTTCGCTTCTTTTATGGTTCTCTTTTTATTTCTCTCTGGTGCTGTTATGAAAATAAGTCTCCAGCCATCTTTATTGTTTTTTTTTTTTGCACTAATACGCGGCTGTTTTGACATGAACTTGCAGGTGATAGCAACTATGGTTGTGATGTGGGTATGTAGGATGGTGTATGCGTTAAGCGTTGTCGTACATCCCGCGAAATGGAGACCGGACAGCAAAAGCCAGCACATGGACTTCACCTAAATGTCCGTCAGAAGCATGTATCAAGATTTTATGATTTTGATTGTAACCTTTTTTGTTGGATTGCTCATCATTTATTTTCTTGTACTAATATATGGTTTGAATTATGGTTTATTTTTCGTGAATTTGTAGCAGCTGACGAATTTACGAGTATCTCACAGAGCTTGTGTGAATCTTGTCTATTGTTATAATGCCTGGAGAGGTGGGTCACATGAAGGTCGTTTGAAGTCAGGGTCTGTACATTGGCGGAGGCTTTTAGCTTGTAAAATTTAACAATAAGGCATGCTGTAATTGAAAGCACATTATAGCATTACATTTGAAAATTATTGTATCAGGTGGTTTATGATGTATCGTTTTCCTCATGTAAACTCATTTAAAGCTAGTACATTTAACCTCCTTTTTCTTTCAAAAATATCCCACGTGGAAAAGAAAATGGAAGTGGCCATTTTATGATCTGATTCTTTGTGTCAATCATAGCAACATCTTTGTTCCTTTGTTTTGGCAATAACATTGATGTATGACATGCAATATGTTCTTTGCACAACTATGGATGTGTCTCGATAACAATTTATACCGACAAATCCATGTAGAACCGATCTCTTATCCCCTCATAATCACAATTTCAAAATGGACCAAGCACACCATCATTATTTCCTTTAAAAGTTAAACTTGACATAACTTAGAATGTGGTTCAAAAATCAAATCTTCCTAATAAAGCCCAATGATTCCTCTTGAATTCTACTTCGAGGTCAACGCATCCAATCACAAAAACTTGTCAATTACAAAGAGCATTGACACCAACTCACGCCCTAATTCTCGGAAGATCATGACCAAAAGTCGGGTGAACCTTTAAAGAGAAAATTGAATGTGGATAGGACAATTTTGGTTGATTCTTCCCTTAAATATTGACTAATCAAGGCCTTCACTTTCTTGCACCAAATTTCTAGTTTCACAAAAGAGAAAAAGCTAGATAAACTAGTTAGTTATGCAATATGATGATTGACCTAAATGATATGCATATGAAAATGAAACAAAAGCCAGTCAAAGTCGGAAAACCGGTGGGCAAATTTTGGGGTGCAACAGCTGCCCCTATTCAAGCGACTTAGACCTGAATGGATGAAAAGCGAACAGCTTTCAGACGATCATGGTAAAAGGCGGTTGAATACCAAAGAGACCTGAAATTTGCCAACCATAAAAGGAACTTCTGACATCGCCGTCAGGTACCCATATTAAGTGGAACATCTGACCTCACCGTCAGCTCCTTTAATAGCATCTAACCTCGCCGTCAGATCTCAGCGTCAAAATTATAAATCAACTGACTTCGTCGTCAATTTTTCACACAGGATTTTGAAAAGAACCCCTGACTTCGCCTGTCAGCTCTTCAAAATAATCTTCTGACCTCGCCGTCAAATTTACAATATTTTCTGACTTCGCCGTCAAAAATTTTTTCAAAATCGTCTTCTGGCTTCGCCGTCAATCCTCATAATGATCTGACCTCGCCGTCAATTTTTCCGTTAAATACGAACAGCCATTAAATTCAAAGATATAATTACTTTTGACATCGCCGTCAAAACAAACTTTCAACATCACCGCTGAAGAGTACAATTACTTTTGACATCGCCGTCAACATAAACTTCTCAACATCGCCGTTGAAGAATACAATTACTTTTGACATCGCCGTCAACACAAACATCTCAACATCGCCGTTGGAGGACTAAACCATCTGACATCGTGGTCAGAAACAAACTTCTCAACATCGCCGTTGAAGAAGTAAATCACTTGACATGGCCACCAAAAATAAACTTCCCAACATCGCCATTGGAGGACTAAATTACTTGACATCGCCGCCAGCTAAAAACATCCAACCTCGCTGCTGGGAAAACTAAGATATTTTGACATTGCCGTCATCAATCATAAATTCGACAAACATCTGACATCGCCGCCAGCTAACAATAATTCTGAGAAACACCCGACATCGCCGTCAAGTACCTGTGGGGATACAGAACTCTGACATCGCTGCCAGAAAACCATGGTGCTAATAAACCTCTGACATCGCCGCCAGACAAACATAAATCTGATAAGCACCTGACATCGCCGTCAACTCTCAACATCGTCCAATGATGGACGGGGAAACATTATATCCAGAACTCACATCGTCTAATGGTAGACAGGAAGAACAATATCCAAAATACTCACATCGTCCAATGATGGACGGAGAGAAACACCATAACCAAATCTCGCATCGTCTAATGATAGACGAGAGGAACATCAAAACCAAATCTCGCATCGTCTAATGATAGACGAGAGGAACATCATATCCAAATCTCGCATCGTCTAATGATAGACGAGAGGAATATCAAAACCAAATCTCGCATCGTCTAATGATAGACGAGAGGAATATCAAAACCAAATCTCGCATCGTCTAATGATAGACGAGAGGAAAATCATATCCAAATCTCACATCGTCTAATGATAGACGAGAGGAATATCAAAACCAAACCTCGCATCGTCTAATGATAGACGAGAGGAAAATCATATCCAAATCTCACATCGTCTAATGATAGACGAGAGGAATATCAAAACCAAATCTCGCATCGTCTAATGATAGACGAGAGGAATATCAAAACCAAATCTCGCATCGTCTAATGATAGACGAGAGGAAAATCATATCCAAATCTCACATCGTCTAATGATAGACGAGAGGAATATCAAAACCAAACCTCGCATCGTCTAATGATAGACGAGAGGAAAATCATATCCAAATCTCACATCGTCTAATGATAGACGAGAGGAATATCTGCTGGGGATGTCATCATCAGAAGGTTGATGGACAAAATCATAACCGTCATATGATCTGAAATCCGAGTAAAACGACAAGCTGTCTGAACAAAGCTGCTGGATAAACGCCCCTGGACTGATTACAGAGTGATTCACGTTGCCGCAGAAGGCTAATGAAAAAAACTGGCTTATGCTTCGCATGCATATGCGTATGTTTGAATTTTCCTATGGCGTAATGCTCCATATAGGATGAAAATGCTACGCATTTGAGGATGAGATGCAAAGATGATGCAAATATGATAACTATATGCAAAAATGCAGATGCAGGCTCGGGCTGCCGGGGAAAGCTAGATATGAAAGAAACACTCAGCAAAATAAATGCTGAAGAGGTGAAGCCAACTCCGCTGAGAATAGCCGGGTGTGCCAAGTATGATTGGACTCTCTTGGGGATGGCTTACACACGCCAATGACGATTGGGCTCTTGCTGGGGAAGACAGGTGAAGGGTTACGACCTCCCGACATTCGTCTTGAACCTGAAGATTGATTGCACCTGCTTGAATAGCTCTGAGTAGCTCTGAAGATATAGAGAGGAACAATTCCTTTACTTCTGATTTTGCCCCAGCCTGTGGGATCTCTGTGGGGATATTCCTTGAAAGGAAATCATAAATCCATGTACCCTGATGGTTTGATAGGAACTGCCTCAACATCATGAACCTTAGAGAGGTGCTTCCGATTAGCTGCCTTCTGGGTAAGGATAATATCTGTGCTCTTGGGGTGACCTGCCCCATCCTTGAAGTGGTTTGCCCCTGATTGGCCGATTTGTAGAGAAGTGCCCCTGGCTGACTTCGAGAGATTTATCGAATCTCGACCTGATTGCCCCAGATTAACTGATCTTCGGATGGCTGACTCCCTTTTATGATCATTTGATACGGCTTGCCCCTACTCAACGGAGTATTCAAGCGTTCTGCATCTTACCGATCAAACTTTCCACTGTAGAAACTTTCCTGCTGTCAAATGCTTTCTCGTGAGTAAAACAATTTGTTTTGCAAAAGATAATACAATGCATATGACAGTTTTGAAATCCAAGTCTGGTCACTGGAAAAAAAAGTTGTGGCATTTAGTGAACGAATCACTTATCAGAAATATCAATATTCGTACCCATAGGGTAAGAAGAATCCTCTTAGGAGTCAGTTTCAACGCGATCTTCACCGAAGTATGCTTTCGAAACAAACCTGCTTCAATTAGGACTTTTGAAGGTTGTAACTTGGTTAGGTTCGCGGTTTGAAAGAAAGGATGTAAGGCTTAAAGTTCTGTTTAACCCACCCACTCTCCTTGATGTTCTCCAATCCTACGTTCAGATAATTCGACACTCACTCGCCTCTCAGAGGTTGACTGACAGGAGTGATGGTCCAAGAAACCATAAGTTTTCGGAGTGACAGTCACTCGCTTTTCTTCTTTGGTGTCTGGCTCACACGACTTGTTCTTTGTCATTTTTTATTCCCCTATTTTTGTCTGGACTGACTCTTTCGAGTATATCTTCTGATTTCGAAGTCCAGCGGGACGCCCTGATTTTTGCCTAAGCCACTTGCTTTCAAGTTATTGACTTAGCGGGCTTTTTTCTTTTCTTTTGATTCTCTTTTGAATAAATCGTGTGACACCGGCTGATCTGACTTGTGGAAAGGATTGTAACTGTCTCACTTCTCGGCTTTTTAGGTACGACCTCTACGGATGTGATTGATCCTCGAACGGGGAACACTTCTTCTGCAATCTGGATGCTCGGTCGGATTAACTGATACCTACCCTGCCCCAAGTTAAGATTGAGGGTTTTTCGTTTTCAGAAAGAAACTCCTACAACTAGGCTCAAAGGGGTTGACAAGGGATTAACATCCTTATATCTCCTGTGTTTAGGGATTAAAACAATGCCTGTACATCATCAGCAGGTTTCATTCAAAAGCATACAATTGAAAGCTTGCGCGTCTTTCAATTTCGTCATCCTCCCTCAAGGAATTCCGCTTAAACAAGCATTTGACATTAATGGAAAAGCAATATTGAGTGAACACGAATGGATTTAATCAAAACATGCATATTCATTTCATTATCATTATCAAATGAAAACAAACACGTCTTACAAATGAAATTTGCAAATAAGTTCACACTTAAACAGAAAAGAAACTACAAATGCAAAGGAATAACATGATAGAGAGATTGCCAGCTTCGGGGAACTGAGCTTTCATTCTTGACTTGCTGCTGAACCAGCCATCTTTAGAATTGTTCGTCAAAGTCATCCTGATAATCTTCTGAACACCCGCTCTCGGTGAATCCCTCCATAACATTAGCTGTCGAACCCACATGACTGGACGAAGGAGGATCATTGATCTGGATACCCTGAGGCGTGATTGAAAACCTGTTGGAGTTAAGCAGTGTTTGAATCTTGCTTCTCAGCACCTTACAGTCTTCGGTTGAATGCCCTTGTGCCCCAACATGGTACTCACAGCGGGCGTTGACATCAGAATCTGAAGGATGTGGAGAAGTCTCTGGATCAGCTTTCTTCGGCACTATCAAACCACCTCTGATCAAGTCTGGCAATATCTGACTGTACGACAATGGCAATTGAGTGAAATGTCTCTCTGGCTTCCTCAATCTTCGTCGAGCGTGCTAACGCGGCTGATGACGGTATGAATGTTGACTCTGTAGGGAAGCAGATATCTGATACGCAGACCTAACAGGTTGCTGACTCTGAATACTTGAAACGTCTGAAAACTGAATCTGAGGTAATGGAGATTCGGGGATAGCATTATTTTCTTTTTCCCATTCCTCTTTAGAGCTGACAACTGATTCACTTTCATAAACTGAGGTATCTGAGACGTCTCGAATCTTTCCACTCTTGATTCCGTTCTCAATACGTTCTCCTGCTTTTACCAAGTCAGAAAAGTTCACTACCTTACTACCAATCATTCTATCATAGTACGGACCTTGCAAGGTATCCACAAATAGGTCAACCAATTCTCTTTCCAGAAGTGGTGGTTGAACACGAGCAGCAAATTCTCTCCACCTCTGCACATACCCTCTAAAGGATTCATTCTCCGCTTGAGATAATTCTTGCAACTGCATGCGGCTGGGATTCATGTCGAGATTGTAGTTGTACTGCTTCACAATGGCATTGGCTAAATCTGACCATGATCGGATGCAACCACTTTCCAACTGCATATACCAACTCAACGATGCCCCACTCAGACTTTCCTGGAAACAGTGAATCATAAGCTTGTTATTGTGGACATGCAAGGTCATTCTTCTACAGAACATCACCAAATGTTGCTTCGGACAACTATCCCCTTTGTACTTCTCAAAATTTGGCGTCTTGAACTTCGGAGGCATCACAAGACCTGGCACCAAACACATGCTCGAAGCATTCAAATTAAGAGTGTTTTGACTCATCAGAGCATCAAGCTTTTCATCCAACAGACGATACCTTCTCATAAACTCAGCAGTCTGTGGATTTTTAGGATTAATCTTTGGAACAACCCTTTGGGAATTTGGCACAGAGAAAGTGAAGTTCTGATAGTCCGAGTCATGGAGAGAAGATGAATCTCTATCTCTGACAATAGTATGCTCTTGATCTTCGACAGGAATCTGCACAGGCTGAGCTCGAGTAACATTGTTCACTGGAGTCCTCTGAACATTGGTCTCTCCTCTTGTCATGGCTGTCATGGCCTCCATGAGTTGATCCAACTGATTCTTCATCATCTCAAACTCTGCCCTCGTAACAACCAAATTTTGCTCCTCTGAGTCCATGATCCTTCCAGAAGCTAACTCAAATCCAATGTGAATGTCGGGAAATCAACTGCGGGTTGGACAAAAGACTGGTAAGCTCTTTGCTCCGGTTGAGGATGAATATGCAAAAATGAGATGCAAATGAAATGCAATGCAAAATGCTAATGCAACACACAAAGGATCAAAGTCACAAATTCTGCAAGAAAATACAACGAGATACCTCTCACCTCGGGTGGGTAATATATTGGTTTATAAGAGGGTATTCCAAAGGCTTTTAAACAAAATCCCATGCACTAACCCTCAAAAGTTTTCCATCAGAACGACTACTCGTAAGACGGTAATCCCTTCAAAGGATGAACACAGAGTTATGTTTTAGCAACCTTCGGAATAAGGTTCTACAAAAGGTCCTCAGAGTCAAGGACTCCCAAGTTGGAAATAAGAAAGCCATTACGACTACACGTAAGACATAATCATCCCAAAGGGGTCTTATCTGAGCGGTGGAATTCAAACCAACTCAACGAGTCCTACGTCTCGCAAATCAGAAAGAAACCACCTCCTAATCTTAGTGTATACTAGAAAGCTCGGGTAGAAAGCTTTTATCCTCACAAACCATCCCAATAAACCCAACAGGTAGAGAATAAAACACAAAATAAATTAAAGCAAAAAACAAAACACAAACACGACAAACAAAATAGGCTTGGCTCTCCAGCTTTCCCCAGCAGAGTCGCCAGCTGTCGCTACTCGAAAAATGCATCGTGCAACGACGGGGAGGCGAAAAAGATAGACAGAAGAGTCTCCACCGAACTTTATTTATCCCATGAGGGGAAAGGAAAATATCGAGAAAACCTTAGGAAAGAAATGGATAAGATGGTCTCGCGACCAAGACCGGGTTCGGAAGCCGGTTATGCAAGGGGAAGGTATTAGCACCCCTCGCATCCATCGTACTCGATGGGAACCTTTTGTTTGTCGATGTGTGAATTTATCTGCTTAAATATATGCTATAAGAGGTGTTCCAATGGGTAAAGATAAGGGTTAGAAACAGGAAAGTTAGGAGGAAAGAGAGAACGGGGAAGAAAAGAGAAAGAACAAACTCGGTAGGACTTCGCAGTCCTATGCCTACGTATTCTCAATAGATGTGAGAAAGTCAGAGTCGACGTAGTTCGGGGAACTATAGATATGGGGGGAAAGTGCTCGCCAAGACATCGCCGTCTTGTGCCTACGTATTCTCATCCGGTACGAGAAATCAGAGCAGCCGTAGTTCGGCTTACGGTGTGTTGATGTTTTTTATGGATGATGCTATCGTGCGCATTCTAGCAGTTAAGTGTTTCGCTGCTCGCTCGTTGGAGACTTAGGCGTTACCTGTTTGCGGTAGAACGGACGTAACATATCCTTTTTGAAATGATTAGGTTTTCGCCACGCGAGGCAAGAAGTCACATTTGATTTGTTGAATTGTTTTTAGGGGGCGAGACATGTCCTCGGATAGTAACCCCTACGGGTAGTACCCAATTCGTTATCTCAAAGTTTTTGTTATAAAAAGGTGTGGCGAACGAGGCGTCTTCGTATTGAAAGACGAGTATCAAGACCACACACACTACAGTGGGTATCCTGACACTCGGAGAGGAAGAAGACTACATTCAATCCTCTCTCTTTAGTTCAACACAAAGAGAATTTCATTCTCTTATTAAAGATGTTTTTGGTTTTGAATGGTAAGTGCTTTGCGACAGAGAACCCTACGGTAAACGTCAGCACTCAGGATAGGAGAAGGCCTACGCCTAACCACTCCACGACCATTCAAGTTTTAATGTGAAAATAAATTGAAAATGCACTCGGTACAGGACCGAGGTTTTAGGTGTGAAAATTGTGGAAGGAAGTTGTGAAAGTGAGATGGTGGATAAAGTCGCGTCTTCGTATTGAAAGACGAATATCAAGACCACCCTCACTACAGTGGGCATCCCAACATTCGAAGAAGAAGAGGTCTACACCCAATCTTCTCTCTTTAATTCGATACAAAGAGAAATCAATTTATTATGGTTTGAAAATGGACTCGGTACGAGACCGAGGTTTTCGAAAATGCACTCGGTGCGGAGCCGAGGTTTTAGGAGGAAAAGGGGTGGAAAAGTCTTCGTATTGAAAGACGAGTGTTGAAACCACCCTCACTACAGTGGGCATCTCGGCACTCGGAGAGGAAGAAAGTCTACACTTAATCCCCTCGTTTTAATTCAATACAAAGAAATTGGATTTTGAAGATGGTTTGTCAATGTTTTTGAATCGAGTTGGGATAAGAAGCGAGGAGAGAAAAGAGGTGGTCTCAGATCCAACGATACTTATCAATATATTGACTTAGTAACCGATTTACGGAGGTCTCGTCATCGACCAAAACGAGGAAATAAATCCTCAAACAAAAAGAAAATGCTAAGATCTAACTTCTATGAAAATATATTTAAGTTCTTAAAATTAAATCAAAAAGAGAAACTATTTACACAATTTTCTAAAAAGTTAGATTTGAAAATGTACATACATAAATCTGAAAACTAAATATTTAGAAAAACCAATATATATAAATATCATAAAAGGTAAACTCTAAAAAATTAATTAATGAAACTTTAAAACTAATTTAAAAAAATGTTAACAAATCTTTTAAAACTAGTTAGAGAAAAAATTTACAATCTAAAACTTATTTTAAAAATAATTATAAAACTTCTTTTAAAAAACTACATTAAAAAAAAAATTACAATTATTAAAAACTAGCTTAGAGAATATATTAAAATCTAAATCTAAAAAAAAGAGGTTTGGGCCCATCACTATGAAACTCAGATTTTACTAATACTATATTAAAAAAATACTAACAAAAAAAAAAGGATTAACATTCACGTTAATTTCAATTAACATAATGCTATGGCATCAACATCTGTGAGCAAAAAGTGGAGAAAAGCCCATTTGTGAACAAAACGAATTAAGTACTTTGTGTGAGGTTTGTGATATTCTGCCGCCGCCGATGATGAATCTCGATGCGACGGAGGTGGTGCATTCACGGCAACGTTCTTTTGAGAGAAAGATAGGAGCGTTTGTGTTTGGTTTTACGTTTTGGGTGGGGAAACGGTGGAGAAATCTGGGTTGCGAAAAAATGGGTGTTGACGGTTGAGGTTCACGGGTGGATTCACTGTGGGTTTTGCGTGGAAGAGGATGGATTGCATTTTTGTGTTGTTGTTTGGCTGTGAAAGTGAAATGGGTTTTCGATTGTTGCGATGGGGTTTCGGTTGGTGTTATGAGGGAAATAGGCGATTTGCGTTTTGAAGCTGAGTGAGGAAGTGGATAAAAGGTTAGTGTGTGAAGGTTCACGATGGTGGTGGACGGGAGTTGCGAAATGGAGGTTGAGCGGGTTTTTTTCCGGAAAAATACGACGAAGGTTTAAGAGTTGTAGTTGAAGTGATGGTAGTTTGGTTTCTGGGTTTTCTGGGCGAGTTCAAAGATTGAAAGTGATGTTAGCTTTACAATGGTCTGTAGTTGAAGATGCGGTTGTTCTTGTTCTGATGAAGTTTAACGATGGGTGTTCAAGTGGGTTTCGAACAAAACTGGGTTTGTGTTGTTTTGCAAACGGTTCGAAGGGATATGAGTTGTATGGTTCGGAGAAGATGAAGTTCGAGTGTTTGGAACGGTTGAAGAGAAAGTTCGCGGCGAAAATAGAGATGTTGGAAGGTTCATTAATGGAGGGTTTGAAAGTTTGGAGACGTTGAGAAGAAATGATGATGATGATTCGCGACTTGATGATGAGAGGATGGTTGGCTATGAACGGTTAGGGTTTAGGGTTGGCTGGAGTGTGTTTTATGTGGTCAGTGAGATTGAAGTTCGAAGGCTTTTATGAAGAGAGGTTGAACAGGGTTGGCGGATGTTGTGAATCTGAAGACAGATATGAAAACGGAAGGAGAGAGAGGTTACCATTGAGTCAGATGGGTTTGAAGGATGGTTACCTCATAAGCTGCGAAGTTGGTGCGATTTGTTTATTACCGTCACAGACCCGGAGCTTTTGCTGTCAGCATAATAGTTGTTTGAAGTTTCAAGAACAGGGCAAATCATATTCACTTCGCCTCTCAAGCCATAGAAATCACAACAACATGTCTGCACCAGCACCAATCTTTGCGTCTTTCAAACAGTATCCTTGCACAGAATTGAAAACTAGAATCTCCGTATGGTACCGTTGATTTTGTTACTGTTTGTATGTTTTACAGGTCGAAGAAGATATGCGTGTGAGTAATGGTGTGCTTGATTGAGTTTTATGAGGATGGTGAGAGTCGAACTGGGTTTCACAGAAGGAAAAAGATGGTGGTTTGATATTGATGAAGATTTGAGGGGTGTGAGGAAATGTTGGTGTGGAGGATGTTATACTATTTTTGTGCGATTTTGAAGTTTGTTGGATGTTTACCGACATGAGGATTGAGTTTATTTCGTGTATAGTTGGATGGTAGGTTTATGAAGAGTTGAAGGTTGGGGGAAGGAAGGTGTTGTGGTTGTGGAGTGAAGGTGAGTTTATGAAATTTGAAGGTAGTTTTGTGGAAAACTGAAGCAAGATGATGGAGAGCAAGAAGTTGGCGCCCCCTACGGAGAAAGGTATGAAAGAGTTTATATTTTTAATTCATTTTCTGCTGCTCTGCCTTTTGATGCTCTATTGTGAATGCTGAAAAATGGTGATATGCTGCAGGTTTGTGCCCTGTGTTGTTTTGTTTTGTTGCAGCAGTTGTTTGTTGGTCTGGTGTGGATTTGTAGCAGGGTTGGTCTGTAGCAGGCTGGTACAGCTTGTGCAGAGCTTGTCTGGCATGGCTTGTGTAGGCTGATTTTGTTTCTTGTTGTGCTGCAGGGTGTAGGTTGTGTTATGCAGGTTTTGCTCTATGTCACTTTGGAGTGTGGCAGCATGTTTGGGGCATACAGTTTCATTGTTGTGTGTGGTTGTTTTCAATTTCAAAATGAGGCACAACTTATTTTGTCGTTTTGCAGGTACGATTCTGGAGGTGTTAGTGGTTTGTTACTGTTTCTACGTGGGAATTTGTTGCAGATTCGTACGAAGCTTGTAAGTTGTCGCAAGTATTGTCGGCAGCAGAATTTTGTCTCGGTGTGAAGGTAGTGGCATAACCTGTGTGGAGGCTAGCTATCAACACTTTTCAGATGATGTTTTGTACAAGTTGCAACCTAAGAATTGATTCCAGCAAATTCAACCCAGCGGTTTTGAATGAGTTTGAATATAATTTCTCATAAGTGTCTAACAGAACTCTGGTGATCGAGAAATCCCTCGTTAACAGGTTGAAACCTTCAACAAATATCATTGCTACAATAGATCTGGTAAACAAAATAAGCTTCGCTTATGAGCTAGTCCATTTGTTCTGGAAATCGGATACCGCAAACACACATGAAATCAGTTTCCCGACCTCCTCTCAAGACATGCCGCCGACTCTACAAACCGATCGAGTATCTGCACGAAGCATTTAGGCATATGATTGTCCACATTCATTCGGATGGCATGGAAGCAACCGAGACTCTTCCTTTTCTTGAAACACCTCAGTATATAATGAGCATTCTTCCTCCAAGGCAAAGGTATCCTGTTCGCTTCTTTTATGGTTCTCTTTTTATTTCTCTCTGGTGCTGTTATGAAAATAAGTCTCCAGCCATCTTTATTGTTTATTTTTTTTTTGCACTAATACGCGGCTGTTTTGACATGAACTTGCAGGTGATAGAAACTATGGTTGTGATGTGGGTATGTAGGATGGTGTATGCGTTAAGCGTTGTCGTACATCCCGCGAAATGGAGACCGGACAGCAAAAGCCAGCACATGGACTTCACCTAAATGTCCGTCAGAAGCATGTATCAAGATTTTATGATTTTGATTGTAACCTTTTTTGTTGGATTGCTCATCATTTATTTTCTTGTACTAATATATGGTTTGAATTATGGTTTATTTTTCGTGAATTTGTAGCAGCTGACGAATTTACGAGTATCTCACAGAGCTTGTGTGAATCTTGTCTATTGTTATAATGCCTGGAGAGGTGGGTCACATGAAGGTCGTTTGAAGTCAGGGTCTGTACATTGGCGGAGGCTTTTAGCTTGTAAAATTTAACAATAAGGCATGCTGTAATTGAAAGCACATTATAGCATTACATTTGAAAATTATTGTATCAGGTGGTTTATGATGTATCGTTTTCCTCATGTAAACTCATTTAAAGCTAGTACATTTAACCTCCTTTTTCTTTCAAAAATATCCCACGTGGAAAAGAAAATGGAAGTGGCCATTTTATGATATGATTCTTTGTGTCAATCATAGCAACATCTTTGTTCCTTTGTGTTGGCAATAACATTGATGTATGACATGCAATATGTTCTTTGCACAACTATGGATGTGTCTCGATAACAATTTATACCGACAAATCCATGTAGAACCGATCTCTTATCCCCTCATAATCACAATTTCAAAATGGACCAAGCACACCATCATTATTTCCTTTAAAAGTTAAACTTGACATAACTTAGAATGTGGTTCAAAAATCAAATCTTCCTAATAAAGCCCAATGATTCCTCTTGAATTCTACTTCGAGGTCAACGCATCCAATCACAAAAACTTGTCAATTACAAAGAGCATTGACACCAACTCACGCCCTAATTCTCGGAAGATCATGACCAAAAGTCGGGTGAACCTTTAAAGAGAAAATTGAATGTGGATAGGACAATTTTGGTTGATTCTTCCCTTAAATCTTGACTAATCAAGGCCTTCACTTTCTTGCACCAAATTTCTAGTTTCACAAAAGAGAAAAAGCTAGATAAACTAGTTAGTTATGCAATATGATGATTGACCTAAATGATATGCATATGAAAACGAAACAAAAGCCAGTCAAAGTCGAAAAACCGGTGGGCAAATTTTGGGGTGCAACACTAAGCACACCAGAAACCTAGCAGCATCACCACATAATTTAATAACATGAAACCAACAACAGTCCAAATGCTCACATGCTTGAGACAACATAACAGTTGAATTAATATGACAGAAACATGTTCAAATATTTGTGCTAATGCTTATGAGAACCTCCATCCATCAAAAAAACAAAACATCATAAAAATCAACATGTGTTCATGGTTCAAATTCTACCAATGTGCTCAAAATGTGATTTCATAAAAAATGATACTAAACCCAAATAGAAACAACTACATACCTCTTAATGATCCTTTTGAATATGTTAGGATAGTTGAGAAAACCAGAGATCCTTGATTTCACTTTTTGGCCTTTGAACTTTTCTTCAACTTTAAGCAACAATGCTCTTCCAATGCCAAATGAAGAGATGTGAGTTTCTAATGGTTGATGGGTGTTTGGACAGTTGAGATATGCTATTTGTGAGGTGTCCAAGTGATCACAACCTCAAGGAAAGGTTTAGAACACACTTTGGTGGTTTTTATGGCTTTTGGTCAAAGTATGAGAGGTATGAGTTTGACTTTTTGATTTTTGAGTTTTCTTGGTGGTTCAAAGGGCTAGACACCTCCCATATGATATTTAAAGAGTGTATGGAGGGTTGTTGGGGTGTTTGAAAGGGTAGAAATGCTTTTGAGCAAATTTCACTTCATGACCCTTTTTGGTGTTTTCATGGATCTTGTGATTTTGGAGATTTGGTGCAAGATGTGGAAAATGTAATTACAGAACTTCTCTATGGTTTTTATCAGATGAATTGTGTATCCAATGAAGTGAATGAGCTCTCCTTTTATAGAGAAAGTGATTGAGGTGCTTGCTAGGGAGATTTCTTCAACATGAAGTAAGCTTTGGATATTTTGAACCAAACCTCCCTTGGAGGGTTTTCCACCTAATTCTGATGCAAATCCAACTTGTCCATGTTCTTTGATGATTTCCTGATGTTTTTTTCAGCCTAGAAGCCATAGGGAAGGGGCTGGTGCAGCCTTTCACTTTACACCTCATGCTTGGCATTTCAACTTGTCCACTTGCTCCACTAGCAAGGCAATGGACTCAAACCTTAGATTTTGGGATATTCTGCATAATTCTTTCTTGTATCATGCTACATACATGTCATACATCAGATACAATAAGTTGGATCAAGAAAATTTGGCAAATTTGGTGAAAGAAATCAATCTTGAAAATTCAGCCAATGTGGGACATAACATGTGAAACCTCCAACTTTGCACCTATGTAACTTTCTGCTCATAACTCCTTTTGATATGTTCTAGTACAATTTAGAAAGCCCTCACATAGCTCTAAAATATTAATTTTTGTCAAGGAATCAAACTCCAATTGGAACTAGGTGAAAAACCCCCTCAAAGTTGGTTGCACACAAGCTTTTAAAGTGAAAATAACTTAGAAATTTTCTAAGTTATTTTCCCTTCTAGGAATGTTTTTGCTTCTATCTCAAAAAGTATGAATTTTCTGGTTGTGGACTAGTATGGGACTTTTGTAGGACTTGTCAAGAGCTTCCAAATGAGCTTTGAACCAACTCAATTGGATGTGTGGTTAAGGAGTTATGGTTTAGCCCTTTTCAAAACCCTAATTTCCCGATTTCTCGATTACTTTCTCATCCTTGATCCAATGATCATGAAAATTAATATGCAAGTCCATTATGACATAAGGAACAACTTTGATTCACAACTTGGATTCCAATTCTCAAAATTTGAGGAGTTGACTTTTCGGTCAACCGTACAATCGATCGGTGTCGATTGAGTCGCCTGTTGACATTCTGGATATCCTGAGATTTTGATACTTCTTGAATGGTCTTTAATAAGCTATATGAACTTCATGGACCTCAATCCCACCATTAAAACATCTTCCAACATCAAAGTCAAACCACAGTTGACTTTTCACTAGTTAAAAACCCTAATCGGGGCCTCCTGACTGCACTGTTCTTGATTCTGAAATGATTTCTTCAAATTGACTTCTCATTTGACTTTGATATTATCTTTGATTTCATTCCATGATTGAATTGGCCCAAATCATTGGTTGATCATTCCTGGTTGTTTTGAATTTGTCGGTGCGAAAACCCATTCATCTATAACTTGACAATGATGAACTTGCACTGATTTAGGGTTAGATAATTCATGATCATGCTTCTAAAATGATAATGAAAATCTAAGGGGTCAAAATTTGGGGTACAACAACAGTGAATCAGTGTTGTTGGGTTCAGAGGGTTCTTATCGTCAGAGATGTGGTTGTTCTCGACAGTGTATATTTATTGGTCCTCTTCAGGGTTGTGCTATCAGAGCAGTGTTGTGATTGTGTTGGATCAGAGCTTTGGTCTTCTCAGCAGCCGTCTTGATCCCCTGTTGCATATTCACATGTTTGCATTTGCATACATCATTTGCATGACAGGGACTTTGTATTATATTCCCTAACCCTCTATTGATGCAGGTTCCAGGATTGCCGAACACCGAACTCACCGTTACTCAACCAGAAGCAACTGTAAGAAAGTCATGGACCAGATGGAGTCAGAGATGCAGGAGATGCGTGACCGCATGGCTCAGTTTATGCAGGTGATAGAGACAGTGGCTAAAGGCCAAGAACAGCTCCAGACTCTCGTGCAGCCTCTGATTGCAAGAGTTGAGAGCAACGGTGTGCTACATGGGGATACGAATGCTAATCGTCCTCATGGTGAAACTCCTCAGGCTGGTGATGCTATACCAGTGGCCAGTCTTGACGCTGGTGAGAATGTTCTCGTGGATGGTAATGGGAATGCTGGTAATAGGAACGGTAACTTGGAAACCAATGGGAACGTTGTTGGCAATGGTAATGCTGGTTTCAACACTGGTGCTGGGAATACCGGTGTGAATGTGGTTAATGGTAATACAAGCTTTGCTGGTGTGAATATGGGCTTTGGTAACGCTGGTGGTGCCAATGCTGGATTTGGTAATCAAGGTTTTGGAACTATGAGTAACAATGGTTACGGAATGGGTGCCTACAATACTGGTTTTGGGACGGCTGCTGCTAATCAAGAGCTCGGTAATCTGAGGTATGACCCCAGGTTCTTTCAGAATGGTCATGGTCGCAATGCTGCGTACGCTGGGTACGACAATGAGGGTCCTTATTGGGGTGAAGACCGCCAAGAAGATGCTTTTTCTGGTCAAGGCATGGGTTATGAGAGGCTTACTGAAAATGATCGCAAGATCAAGATGCTAGAATAGCAGATAAAAGGAATAGCCAACCAGAATTCTGTGGGATTGGATATGGCAAACATGGGATTGGTCTTTGGGCTGAGGGTGCCACTCAAGTTTAAGGCTCCTGCGTTTGATAAATACAAGGGAGACACGTATCCCAGGGTGCACGTACGATCTTATTACAGAAGAATGTCTGCTTACTCCAACGATGAAAAGATGTTAATGCACTTCTTTCAAGATAGTCTGTCCGGGCCGTCGTTGGAATGGTACATGGGACTGAAACCTACTCGAATTAGAAGTTGGAAAGAACTGGCAGAAGCTTTCGTGAGACACTACCAATATAACAGCGATCTTGCTTCGAATCGGGTTCAATTGCAGAATCTCTCTCAGAAGACTGGTGAAAGTTTCAAAGAGTACGCCCAGAGATGGCGCGAGTTGGCTGCAAGGGTACAACCACCCATGATGGAGAGAGAGTTGATAGATATCTTCGTGGGTACGTTTTCAGGGTTGTATTACGATAAACTTCTCAATTGTTTGATGAGCAATTTCTCTGACTTGATTCTGATGGGTGAGCGAATTGAGAATGGAATTAAGATTGGTAAGATTCAGACTGGTGAATCCACCTCAGCTGGAGGTAGTAAGAAGGCTTTTGGGGGTAGAAAGCAGGAAGATGCCAATTCAGTATGTAGCTCTCGAGGGAGAAATAGGGGATGGAGGCAATACCAACAGCAACAAGTTGCTGGTGTAACAATCCCCGCACAGCAACAGCCGCAGCAGTAGCAGGGGCAACCATATCCTGCTCAGCGAAGAGTTCATAATGGGAAGCTGAAAAGAGTATTTGATATGCCTCCAGTATCATACGCTGAACTTCTTCAAACTTTGCTACGGCTACAGCTGGTTGAGAAAATGACGATGGCCCTGCCAACGGGCACACCTCCTTTTGGTTACAACGCTAATGAGCATTGTGAATTCCACTCCGGGGCACCCGGTCATAACATTGAGAATTGCCACGCCTTCAAGCATAAGGTGCAGGATTTAATTGATAGTACGACCATTAATTTTGGTACGGAAGGACCCAACATTGTGCAACAACCAATGCCAAACCACGGATAAGCTGAAGTCTGATTGACGAAGAGGAGTTCTATAGTTTGGTTGGGCCGTTGAAAGCAGATCAGGACAACATCAGGCTGCCTCTAACAATTGATTCTAAAGATGGCTGGTCCAGCAGCAAGTCAGAGACAAGAAGCCCAGTTCCGAGAAGCTGGCAATTTTCATTTTATCGTGCCATTTCTTTATATTTGTAGTTTCTTTCCTGTTAGAATTGCAAATTTTTGCTTGTAAAACTTGTTGTTTTGTCAATCGATATTGATAATGAAATAAATATGCATGTTTTGAACTAATCCAGTCGTGTTCACTCTATTGCTTTCATTTATTTCTAACGCTTGTTTAAGTGGAATCCAGGGAGGATGACGAAAATCGAAAGATGCTGAGCTTCCGATTGTATACTTTTGGATAAGACCTGCTGATGATGTACAGGCATTGTTTCGATTCCCCAAACACCGGAGATATAAGGAAGATAATCCTTTGTCAACCCCTTTGAGCCTAGTAGTAGGAGTTCTTTCTAAAGAAGAAAAACCCTCAATCTTAACCTAGGTCAGGGTAGGTGTTAGCTAATTTGACCGAGCGTCCAAATTGCAGAAAGGAGTATCCGTTCGAGGATCAATCACACCTCTAGAGGTCGTGCCTAAAAAACCACAATGGTTAAACGTCAAGAGTGAAACAGTCATGTTATTCCTCAGAAAGTCAGACAACTAGTGTCACACGACTTGTTCGAAAAGAAAAAGAGAAAGAAGGAAACCCGCTAAGTCGAATCTTGAAAACAAATGACTTAGGCAAAAATGAGGGCATCCCGCTGGACTTCAAAATCAAAAGAAGCTCAAAGGAGCCAGTCCAGGCAAAAGTTAGGGAAAGAAAAAGAAAAACGAAAAGGATCACCAAAGGAAAATCCTCAAATGAAGTATGAGTCGTGTGACCCCAAGTGTCAAAGACGAAAAATGAGTGGCCGTCACTCTAGAAACTCATGGTTTCTCGAACTATCACTCCTAATTTCCAACCACTAAGAAGTGAGCGCTAAGGTCGAATTAGCTAAACGTAGGATGGGAGGACATCAAGGAAAATGGGTGGGTTTTTTGAACCTCTATCCTTTCCTTGTTAACCGTGAACCCGACCGCGTTACAACCTGAAAAAGTCCTAATTGAAGCAGGTTTAGTTCGAGAGCATACTTCGGTAAAGATCGCATCGAAACTGACTCCTGAAAGGATTCCTCTTGCAACGTTGTATTAATTTTGACATTTTGATAGTTGATTCATTTATGTCATAAAAAAAATTTTCTCCAGTGAACAGACTTGGATTTCAAAACTGTCATATGCATTGCATTTAATATATCTTTTATGTAGAACAGTTTGTTTTACTTGCGAGTAAGCGCTTGACAGCAGGAAGGTTTCTGCAGTGGAAAGTTTGATCGGGATAGAATGTATAATGCCTGAATACTCTGTCAAGTTGTGGCCAGCCGTATCAAATGATCCCCAGTAAGAGCATTCGTCCAAGAATGGTTAATCTGGGGCAATCAGGTCGAGATTCAGCAAATCTCTCGCAGCTAGAGGCACTACCGCAAATCAGCCAGTCAGGGGCAAAGTCATTACAAGACTGGGGCAGGCTACCTTGAGAGCGCAAAGGCTATTGTTGATCAGAAGGCGACCAATCTGAAGCACCTCTTCGAGGTTCGAAACGCGAAAGCAGTTCGTATCTAACCATCAGGGTACGGAGATTGCATGGCCCTCTTAGGGGAAGATTTTTATGAAGATCCCACGAGCTGGGAGCAGAAGTAGAAGCGAAGGAAATATTCCTCTCTGTTTTATCAGAGTTTATCAGAAATTGAAGCAGGGTCAGGGGCAAACCATTTTGAAGTTTGCGGCTTGCAAGTTTGTCTTTTCAAGTTGAAATGTTTGGACTGGGGCATTGTCGTTACCTTTGTAGCAGATATCCAAGGGAGCGTGTTCCCCAGCCAGAGCAGGCTTTATGTGAAACTCATTCCTCCCCAGCCAACGGAATTTGCTCTTCATCCCCAGCAGACGGAATTTTCTTTTCATTCCCGGTGGGCGGAAGTTGAAGTTTTTATCCCCAGAAGAGTTGGGATTGCATCGGAGCAGGATTAGATTATCCTCGACAATTCAAGATTGACTTATTCGGCAGGATAAAGTCATCCCTAGAGGGGCAAGATTGATATGCCCAGCGGAGTGTGCATTCATGGTGGTTGGTTATGAATATGTTTACTCCCCAGAGAGAGTCCTCGCAGAGTACAATCAGAGTACACGAATCGATTCCCAGCTGAGTATCCCCAGCAGGGTAGTTAATCCCCACAGAGCATGATCAGGTGATCAGTGGTTTGAAAGGAGCATCCCCGAGCAGGATTTCCTTTTTTTGTCTCCAGCAGGTTGTTTTTCTTCCGACAGGATGATCATCCTCAGTAGAGTTCGCTACTCAGGACTTGTGATCCAGTCCCCAGCAGGATGGTTATCCCCGGCAGAGTTGGTTTCACCTTTCCAGCATTTATTTTGCTGGAATATGTCTGTGATACCCGATTATCCCCAGCGGATTTGGCTTTGTCTTTAGCATTTATTTTGCTGGAGCACCTCCTTGCATTTGCATATATCATCATATTTGCATCTACTCAAATGTGTAGCATTTCCATGTTGTATGGAGCATTATGCCATTGTCAAACACATGCATTTTGAAACATAAGCCAAGTTGATTACCTCTTTGTTTTCGGGTGTTTTTCCCTGCAGATAATTGAGATTATTGCTCAGGAAGGTGTCCAGATATTCAGATTTGTGGCGCGAGATATGCGATGATAGTGTTCGCCGTGTCATATGCTCCCATATTAGAGTTGTTGGGTTAAGTTTCTCTCCTCCTCCAGCGGAATTCTTCTCAGATTGTTGTTATGTCAGCATTAAAAGATTTTGTGGTTTAAACTTTCGGAGTTGTCACTCGTGATTTCCCTAGTAGAGTTTTTCCCCATCAGAGTTGCTTGGTTAAGTTTCTCGTCTTCCCTAGCGGAATTTCCTTCAGACTGTCGTACATCAGTTTTGAAAATCTTGAGTTGTTACCTGTGTTGACAGAGACTGTTACCCGTGATTGACGGAGTTGTTACCTGTGTTGGCAGAGATTGTTACATGTGATGGACGGAGAAGTTACCTGTGATTGACAGAGATTGTTACCCGTGATGGACGAAGAAGTTACCTGTGTTGACAGAGATCGTTACCCGTGATTGACAGAGTTGTTACCTGTGTTGACAGAGATCGTTACCCGTGATTGACGGAGTTGTTACCTATGTTGACAGAGATCGTTACCCGTGATTGACGGAGTTGTTACCCATTTTGACGGAGATCCTTACCCGTGTTGACAGAGATTTTACCTATGTTGTTACCCGTGTTGACGGAGATCCTTACCCGTGTTGACGAAGATTTTACCTATTTTGACCTGTTTTGACGGAGATCCTAACCCGTGTTGACGGAGATTTTACCTATGTTGTTATCCCTGTTGACGGAGATCCTTACCCGTGTTAACGGAGATTTTACCTATTTTGACCCGTGTTGACGGAGATCCTTACCCGTGTTGACGGAGATTTTACGTGTTTTGACCCGGATTGACAGAGATTGTTACCCGTGATGGAAGGAGAAGTTACCTGTGATTGACAGAGATTGTTACCTGTGTTGACGGAGAGTTTTACCCGTGTTGGCGGAGTTGTTACCCAAGTTCGCGCTTTACGTAGTGCAAATGCCGGTAGCATTAGAATTTCCCCGCAGAAGTTGTTTGTTCAAGTCTTCGGGTTTGCACTCTTATGTAGTGCTTTTCCCACTTCTTAGGAAACGAAAGGTTGACGTGATGGTTCAACGGTCTACGTGATGGTTCGAAATCACTCTCTTTTATTTAGCGTATGCTCGTTTCCTTGTAAACGAAAGGTTGACGTGATGGTTCAACAGTCGACGTGATGGTTCGACAGTTCGCTCTTTAAGTTCGTTCAACATTCGACGTGATGGTTCGACGGTTCGCTCTTTGAGTTCATTCAACAGTCGACGTGATGGTTCGACAGTCTGCTCTTTGAGTTTGTTCAACAGTCGACGTGATGGTTCGATAGTTTTCTCTTTGAGTTTGTTCAACAGTCGACGTGATGGTTCGACAGTTCGCTCTTTGAGTTCGTTTAACAGTCGACGTGATGGTTCGACAGTTCGCACCTTGAGCTCGTGCTTTGGTTGACGTGATGGTTTAACCGTTCGCACCTTGAGCTCGTGCTTTGGTTGATGTGAGGGTTCAACCGTTCACACTTTGAGCCCGTGATTCGGTCGACGTGGTGGTTCGACGGTTCGTGCTTTGAGTAGTGTTTTTCCCGCTTCTTCGGAAAAAGAAGGTCGAGGAAGGTATTTAGATATGGTCTTTTGACGATGCCCGCCTATTGTGACATAGTTCGGGAGGATTGATGGTGGTAATCCAGTTTGTTGACTCGACACCTGTGGCGTCACGCAGGTGTTTGATATTGAAATCATGTTTTTATCAGATGATTGATTAATTGTCGCCGTGACAATCAAATTCAGTTTTTGGATATTGCTTTCCAAACAGTTTTTGCGCAGTTTATTTCTGCGGTTGGCAAATTTCCGGGTTATTTGGTATTCAACCGTCTTCTACCTCGATGGTTTGAAAGCCGTTCGCTTTTCATCCATTCGGGTCCAAGCCGCTTGAATAGGGGCAGCTGTTGCACCCCAAAATTTGCCCAACCTTTTTACCACTTGGTTTATGTTTCATTGCATTAGCATAGCATAGTTCTAGCATTTGCATAGCATAGCATCCTTAATTTAACAGGGGATCAAGTTTGTTCATGTCAAGAGAAGCCTAGCCAAAGGTTTTATTCAAGCTTAAGAAGTTATCAGGGTTATCAGACAGAGGTTTGAGTTATTGAGAAGTTTGAGTGCTTGTATGGGGCTCATCTCCTCACTTGGAGCCAGTTGAAGATCAGCAGTGGATTGTAAGGCCTTGATCAAGAAGAGAATGTGTGGGTAGAGCTCATTGAAGTGCCTTTAAGGTCATGTTGGAGCTCAATCAAGTCATTTTATCCAGAGCAAGAGCCACAGTTGAAGTGGATGCAACTAGGGTTTCATCTGGTTAATCCTATGCCAAAATGAGCAATTGAAGAAGATCAAAGCCTACTTCTAGGTCATTGAAATCATGAAATGATATGTTAAAGCATTTGAGATATTGTTTTAAGATCAAGTTGAGAAGAATCAAGAGTGGTTGGAGTTGCTAAGTCAGGGTTCCTAGGGTAAAATCCCCCGTTTAGTGCCAAACTTCCAAGCCATGTAAGTCACGATGAAAGTTTCATATCCATTTTTTGCAAACTTGAAACTTATAGAGGTTGCTCTTAGCTTTAATTTGAGTACTAGAAGTCCTCCATTGGATTTATAGAACTCAAGTTATGGTCCAGACATGTTACAGGTCCTCAGATGCATCTGAAATTTGTCTGTGAAAATCATCTGACTTCCAAGCTATTTTTGACCTAGAAGGAGGTTTCACCTAAACTTTTGGCCAACATGAAAGTTGTTCCTCATGATCTTATATTTCCAAATTGTATTAGAAGTCTTCCATATTATTTGTAGAACTCAAGTTATGAGGTTTACAAGTTAGGGGTATTTTGGGAAAGTGAGATTATAGGCCATTTTCAATCATAGGTCAAAATCTCCAACTTGCACTTGTCAAATGGATTTTTTTTTCAACATGGAACTTGTTTAAAATGTGGTTTTTAGGCTAACCAAGAACTCATGGTGGATTGATTTGGCTCATACCAAGGATTGGTGTGAAGTGGTTTGAATAAAGAAGAAATTCAAAGGCATTTTTGGTGGGAAATTGAAATAAATGATTATGGGTCCAAAACAAGTCAAATAACCACTCATTTTAATCAGAAATCATGTTTTAGAGACATTGGCAATTATGGAATTTTCATTTGAAGTATGCTTCATGGTCTTTCATAAGGTTTCTTCACATAAAAGTTACATTCCACCAATCATTCCTAAGGCCAAATTCAGGGCCCTAACCAAGCTGAATCCATTCAAGGAGGTTATTGTATGACATTAGAAGCTTCATAGGAAAGCTATTGAAGGAAATTGAGGGATGCCATAATCAAATTTTTGAAGGAAAGTTGGATTTGGATTTTTGATTTTGGGCTTGGGCCTGAGCTCTAGAAGGTTCTAAACAATCCTATAAGTGTCTAGGAACTCATCAAAAACAAGGTTGGTGATTGATTGGGGCTGAGAGCATAGATTGCCATTGAAGCTTGAAGAAGAAAATTGAAAGAGTGAATTTCTGTTTGAGGCCATTTCAAGCACAATTGGAGCTTCAATCTTCTTCTAACATCATCACTGATTGGATCTGGAAAGTTTTGGAGAAAGAATCAAGCCAGAAACGCCTCAAATTGAAGCTTGAACTCAGGTTCTTACTTCTTGAAATTGCACCCAATTCTTGTGTTTTCAATGCATTAGAACTATGTGGTTAGGTTCACCTTAGGTTCTAGATGATTTCTGGGCAAAGAATTGAAATATTAGTGACAAGTTAGGATGAGTTCCATTTTCGGTTGAGATGTATCATTTTTGATTCGTGGAGTTTTAGATCTTTTAGGTAGTATATTTGTAATCCTCGTTAAATTTCGTGCGATTTTCATTCAAGAATCGTGGCATTTGGTGTATTATTGAGCGAGTTATGGTCACATGAAGTTCGCCGGAAAAGCTTCGCTCCATCGCCGGCCATGGAGCTGTTCGGATGCGTGCTTCTGCTTGCAGAATTTCAAATTGGAGAAGAAACAATCCTAGCCGTCCATGCGTGAGAGATAGGAGACTTATTCCACGCATCTGAGCGCTCAAGACGCGCCACGTCCCCCTTAAGCGGCGTCGTTTTGTCTTAAGTGAATAGATCCAAGTCCTTCTGCGCGCTACATTGACCTTGGAGACGTGAGTTCGAGTCCCTTAGTGGCTTATTTTCTTTTAATATTAAGAGAACTGATGAATTAATTTGCTTGGGCCTTGGGTTTAATACTATTCGCGCCTCCCCTAGTTAGGCCCAACATGATTTTCAAGTGGAATAGCTTGCCAGTTACACCCCCTGGGCGTTATTGTGAGAGTGAGAGTTAGTTTGCTGAATCTCAACTGGGCCCAACGCCCTATGCTTTTTGCACCCTATTTTTCAGGGCCCATGCGTGATGTGCCTGGTTTTTCTTACCAGATGCACCCCTCCCTGTTAATTGGTTTTAATTTCTTTTCTTTGTTTTTTAGTTTAGTTGCTTGTTAGAAATTAATTCATAAAAAATAGTAAAAGTTGGAAAAAAATTCTGAAAAAAATTGTGGTTATAGATTTAAATGTTTAGGATTTTATCATGCTTTGCATTTTATTTTTCCATGCATTTTCCATTTTATTGCATATTTTCTTCTTAATGCATTTTTAATATTGAAATAATGGTATGTTGAATTTGTGCAATTTATTTCTCTCTCATTTTTTAAAGTTTGATCTTGGATTTTTGTGTGCTATTTGTATATATAATAATGTTGCTATGTGATTTTTTTTAGATTTTTTAGATCATTTTAAATAGGATTTTAGGGTAATTGTTTAGGAGTGTTCTTTAGTGAATCCCTTTAGTGCACCCTTGAGCTTTGGATTTAATTTGAGCATTTTGGTTTAGATTTAACCTCTTATTTTTCTACCATAACATGTTGACACATATAAGATGATATAGTATTTTCTTTAGATTTTTTAGGATTGATTTTCCCTTAGTTCTCTATTTTACAATTTGACCTTAGAATAGGTAGTTATTAGGAGATAACATTTGGTGTTCTCTAGAGATTCAAGTAGGTGATGATATTTCCCTAGGATTAGTTCCCCTTCAAAAACTCCTTTGCTTAATTAGGATCCTTCATTGTGGGTATAATTCCTCCTGTGGAGGAATTCCCTGCCTTCCACATTGGAGTTGAGACTAAGCAAGCTCTCTAAAGGAAATGGATTTGGTTGAGTGTCTGTGGCAGGTTCCTGTGGAACTTACCTTGCTTCTCATTTCCATTCTCCTAAAGTTCTATTTTTCTTTCCTCTTTAGGAGCCTTCTTGAGGTAGTATAGTCCCTCCTGTGGGGGGAATATGGTACACCTCTTGAAGGAGCCAAACTCTTAGGTTTCCCCAAAGATCTTTTTGTTGGTTGAATGCCTGGGATAAGCTCCTGTGGACCTTACCCTAGCCTCCCAACACCCAATTTTCTTCCATAGGATAGAAGCTTGTTTGATTGCTTGTCATGATTTCCTTCTCTTGAAGATGGTGGACGTGAAGAACAGTTACAGACTTTGGATTGAATTGCTGTCAGAAGATTGCTCTGCTGTGGAGATTGCTGGCTTGTTTTCCCTGTCTGTTTTCTTCTTGTTTGACTGTATTGATGTGTATTGATGTGACTTGCTTGGTGTGATGCATTTATATTAGTTAATGTAGTTGAATAAGACTAAGATCATTCTAAGGGTTGATCTTCTCCCCTTGCTTGTATTGCATTAGAGGTTGAGTTTCTCCCTCTGCTTGTATTTTTACTGTATGGTTTTGCTTGCTGGTATTCGGTAGAGCTCTGCTCCCTTGCCTGTGTGGTTTGTGGTTTGCTTGATTGCATTTTATTTCTTTCTTTTATTATCTTTGTCGTTATTCATATCTGGCTTGAGGTTGAGATGAGCTTGTGGAGGCTTATGCCCCACACATATTTCCTCCCTCACTTGCATTGCATGCATCTTTACAGTAATTTTTCTTGTACAGTTTTTCTGTTTACTGTTTGATTTTCGTTGCCATGTTCCCCTAGGAACTCTGACTTCTCTTCTTCAAGAGAAGTTATGACATACATTAGGATTCTAACCATGCATGATAACATTAGTTAGTTTCCCCTCTAACCTCAACCGTAGGACGAATATTGCATGATAACTGTAGGATCGAGTCAGTTTCCCCGTAGAGTGTCTGTTTCTCTTCTTATCTCAAACAACAATAAAAAAACATAATAAAGGCAAGTTATTACAAGTGCGTTACGAGCCTTAAGCTACTTGGGAAATGATGTTTGAGCGGTCTCCTCTCAATCATCTAGAGTGTTTAGTATATGTCCTTTGGACGATATGCGACGCATTCGCTCCTAAGTCATAGTCTCTAGTGTTGTACAAACTACAGACAACTAAAAAAACACTTCTTTCCGTAAAAAACAGAAAACAAACACTCAAATCCTTTTGTCCTCTTGGACCCTTAATCAGGAAAACTCTTTGCGTAAAGAGAGTTCTGTTAACTTTCAGCTCTACTGCAAACGGTAATGCCTAAGTCTCCAAGGATCGAGCTGCAAACACCAACTGCTGGAACTGGTTGTTAACTTTACTTGGATAAAAAAACAGCTGAACAAACTTGTGTTCTTCATAGCCCGAACTACGTTTGCTCTGATCTTTCACGCCGTGTGAAAGTACGTAGGCATGAGATGCGATATCTCGGTGAGCAACCTTCCCCCATTACCCGTAGTTAGGCGAACTACGTTGACTCTGATTTCTCGTTCCAGACGGGAATACGTAGGCATAAAGTGCGATACTTTGCCGAGTCACTTTCTTCTCTTTTTAGACCAGACCTCTAGTGTAGATTGATTTAACAAACCTGTTAGATAAACACAACAAGCATGGATCCCATCGAGTACGATGGACGTGAGGGGTGCTAATACCTTCCCCTTGCGTAACCGACTCCCGAATCCAGACAATGGTTGCGATGACCTTGTCTTATACCTTTTTGTCAGGTTTTTTCCAATCGTTTCCTTTCCCGTTCTAAGGGATAAATAACGAAAGGTGGCGACTCTTCTATCATTGTCGGCGTCGTTTTTTCGCAGTAGCGACACATACTGATGTGGAATATCCAACAGGACCAAAACACTTATGTCAAGAAATATAACATAGCAGCCCCTGTTGTACCAGACATGATGTCATACGATCAATGTCATGACATTCAGTATGACATTCATGACATCAGTTCTGTCATCTGCTCTTGTTAGCTCCTGCTGCACATAGCTCCTGCTAGCTCCTACTGTATCCATGACATCTATAATAGCAATTCTGTCACCAGCTCCTGCTAGCTCCTGTTGCATCAGTAGCAGTGTCATGAGTCATAAGCCCCTGCTACACCACTACTCCTGCTGTTTCTCATACATGACAGTAGCTCTGTCATGACAGCAGATGGATGTCTTGATGGATGTCATAACATTCAACATAGCATTCACATTAACACACTCCACAACAGTTCTTTCACCACAACAGATGGAGATGTCATATCGTCCTACTTATCATCAGTGCAGGATCATGTTTTACCAAAATTTAGCCAATCATAGAACCATGGATAATTCTATATCATAGAACCATGGAACTATCAGAAGTTTTCTTCCTTATCCATTCTGCCTATGGTCATCAAGTCTGCCAATTTCAAATCTAGTTTCTGACCTTCTCTTATTTCATAAAGGAACTCATTATTCACTTTCAGCATCCAATTCTCTAATCATTAACATTGACATATGTATCGTCTTCCAACTCAAAGCATCTGCCACGATGTTAGATTTACCGGGATGGTAACTCAAGCTAAAGTCATAGTCTTTCAGAAATTCCAGCCATCTTCGCTTCCTCATATTTAATTCCTTCTGGTCAAACAGATATTTCAAACTCTTATGGTCACTGAACACTTCGGATCTCAACCCGTACAAATAATGCCTCTAAACCTTTAGAATGAAAACCATTGCAGCCAACTCTAGATCATGAGTAGGATAACTCCTTTCATGAATCCTCAATTATCGTGAAGCATAAGCCACAACCTTGCCATCTTACATCAAAGCACCGCCTAATCCCATTTTAGACGCATCACAATATACCACAAAAGGATCATTCAGATTTGGTAAGGTTAACACTAGTGCGGTAGTCAACCTTTTCTTCAGTTCTCAGAAACTTTCTTCACACAAAATATCCCATATAAATGCCTGGCCTTTTCTAGTCAACTGGGTCAACGGAAGAGCCAAATTAGAAAACCCTTTGATGAACTTATGGTAATAGCCTGCCAAGCCTAAGAAACTTTTAATCTCTGTCACTAACTTTGGAGCCTCCCACTGAAGCACATCACTCACTTTCGATGGATCCACTGCTATGCTTCCTCAAGAAATAACATGTCCAAGAAAACTCACTTCGCTCAACCAAAGCTCACACTTCGAAAGTTTTGCAAACAATTTATTATCCTTCAGCACTTGCAACGCAACCCTCAAATGCTCTACATGATCTACTTCTAAATTGGAGTAAATCAAAATGTCATCAATGAAAACTACTACAAACTGGTCCAAATAAGCATGGAAGATACGATTCATGTACTCCATGAACACACCCGATGCATTGGACACACCAAACGACATCACTGCATACTCATAATGTCCATACCGAGTTCTGAAAGCTGTTTTCTGGATATCATCTTCTTTCACACGGATCTGATGATAGCTTGACCTCAAATCAATTTTACTGAACACACGATCTCCCACGAGTTGATCCATCAAATTGTCAATTCTTGGAAGTGGATACTTATTCTTGATGGTTACTTTATTCAACTGGCGATAATCGATGCACAAGCACATACTGCCATCTTTCTTCTTTACTAACAAAATTGGGGCTTCCCATGGCGACACACTGGGCCTGATAAACTTTTTGTCAAATGATTCTCCCAACTGAGATTCAACTCTGCCAATTCTAACGCTGACATTCTGTATGGTGCCATAGATATAGGTCTAGTACCAGGGACAAGATCAATTGTAAACTCTACTTCCCTCTCTGGAGGTAACTCTGCAACATCCTTTGGGAGCACTTTAGGAAATTCTCTCACAGCAGGTAATTCCTCAATCGACGACTTACCCTCCATAGATAACAAAGCGAACACTGCAAATACTTTAGCTTCGTCTTCTACCAAGGTTCTCAACTCCCTAGTAGATATAAGACTAACCATTTCTTCTTCTTCAGGAGTCAGGAATAACAGCCTCTTCCTATAACAATCAATATAAATATGCTACTCTCGAGCCAATTCATCCTTAAAATAACATCTAGCTCGCTGAGTGGTAGACAAATCAAGTCCACTCCAAAATCTTTACCAAAGATCGACACATGACAATTCAAACACACTAAAGACGTAGTGATTGATCCAATATATGGATTATCAATCACAATCTCTCTACTCAAAGTAGACGATACAAGCCCTAGTCTCTTCACACAATCCACAGAAATAAACAAGTGAGTTGCACCCGTATCAATAATAGCAATCAAAGGAGTGTTATGAATGTAACACGTACCTCTGACCAAATGATCCTTACTGGTAGGCTGAGCTCCCACCAATGCAAACACTTTCTCACTTATCTGAGACTTCTTTGGTTTCTAACAGTGGGTGTTGATATGACCCTACTCACGACAGTTGTAACAGGTTGGTATGTTGGTTCTACAATCTGCGACCATATGACCTGGCTTTCCACACTTAAAACACTTCTTCACCTCATTCTGAAATTCATTTGCATAGTGACCTGTGCCACCACATCTGAAACACTTGAGAGGAATGAAGGATTTCCTCCCCCACTTGGTTTCTTCCCAACAACATCTTTCTACTTTCCTTTATCATCCAGAGCATGGTAAGGTGTATTCCCATGCCTCTGTTTGCCTCTTCTGTCACTTAGATTCTTATAGTGAGTGATTCTAGCTCTGTTGTCTTCATCATAGATTCTACACCTATTCACCAACTCAGGAAAGTACCTGATATTCTAATAACCGACACCCAGTTTGATCTCGGGACGCAGCCCACTCTCAAACTTGATGCACTTCGAACTCATAGCTGCATCAGTATTGTAATGAGGAAAATACTTTACCAGTTCATCGAACTTAACCGCATACTCTGCCACTGTCATGTTCCCCTGTTTCAACTTAATGAATTCAATCTCTTTCTTTCCGTGAACATCTTCCGGAAAATACCGTTCCAAAAACTCTGCCCTAAACATTGTCCAATTAATGGGACCCTCACCAGCTTCCAATCTCTGGAGGGTGTTGTTCCACCAATCCTCAGCCTCACTTTCCAGCATATGGGTACCAAACTGTACCTTCTAATCCTCTGAGCATACCATGACTCTGAAGATCTTCTCAATATCCTTCAGCCATTTCTATGCTACATCTGGATCATGTCAACCTTCGAACATAGGTGGCTTATTATTCTGGAACTTCTCCAAATTACAAAACTCTCCCTTTCTAGCATTCCGATTGAGATTCTAACTAATGTTCTCCACTGACTGTGCAATAGCTTGTAAAGCAGCAGCCATCACAGCATCATTCCTACCAGCCATACTGCTCGATATCCATGAAAACACAAGTTAGAAGAAACACACGACTATAGACATCCTATAGTCATACTCTACTACAACACTGGCCGGACAGACCAACCAGACTCTGATACCAATTATAACACCCCACTCTATCCCGTACGCGTATTATAGGAATATTAAAGAAAATACATCAGAGTTTTCAAAACACGCAGAATGTCACATAAACATTTTTCTCATTCAATGAAGTATCAAGTCACTTCATGCTTTCCACAATATTTCAACAAGGTCATTCAATAAAATAGCGGAATAAAATCAGTGTTTAAACATAATCCCCACAACCAGTGGTTATACATCATTAATCCAACAGATAAAAGATACGTAACAATTAATCTAGAAAATAAGCAAAACATAATGTAATCCTGTCATCCCATGTTACGTATCAGAGTGACTCCTAGGACTCGATCAATTAGCAACACACTCCAAGCACTACTCAGGTACCTGGTCATTTGCACTCCCCAACGAGCACAGACGCAACAAACAGAAAAGGGGTGAGAACTACATTCAATAAATAAGCGGTGAAATACACATGCTAAGGAGTAATTACACACCATACATACAATCATACACATACAACGCACATACACGTGCCACCTCAATCACTCGGCATCAATATCCCATATTCAAATACAATTATGCAATGTGACTCACTGACTCGACACATGCATGTGGTACTAACACAAATACATACGGTTCACCCTAGAACCCGATTCCCATTGGAATCTGGATAAGTCGTATGTAACACCCCAAATTTAATTAGAATATTTTAATTAATTTATTTAATTGAGAATATTCGTATTTTGGTGGTTTTCGGTGGTTTTGTGGATTATTGAGAATTATGCATTTTTGGATTATTTATTTAATTAATAGTATACAATATGGAAATATTAGTATTATTATTATTAGTTAAAATAAATATAAGTGAAATAAGGGTAATTTGGGCATTAAGAGGAGTTAGTAAGGGTGTTATGGGAAAATCCCAATTGTGTGGCCCAAGACTAGGTTTGACAAAAAGGAATTCTGAAGGAAATTAAGATTCATTTGGTTAACCGTGAAAAGTATTGAGGCCAGAGCTCTGAGGAGAAGATTGGAGGCAGAAGCTTCGAGAGATTCCCTGTAAGATTGAGAAGGCTTTGATCGACAACTAAGGTATGAGGAGTATAGCCTTTCATGATTTTCCATGTGCGATTTTCAGTGTATTTAAGGTTGATTTAAGGGTTTAAGAGTTTTGAGGCGAATAATGAGAAAAAGGGATTTTTGGCCTTCGTGGCCTAAATCGATTATTGAGAATTTTAACCGTAGGGATTTATTTAGGAAAAAGGGAAACTAGGCCTTCGTGGCCAAAAACTATGATTTGACATTGGTCTGACCTTGTAGGGTCATATTGATAGTGAGTGAAGGTGAGAAAAACACTTAGAAGGGGGGGTTGAATAAGAGTTTTAAGAAATATGGCAATAAAAACAACTCAAGATTTTTATCCTGGTTCATTGAACTCAACTACTCCAGTCCACCTTATCAAAGATAATTTGCCTTTCTCCACAAGGACTTAATCCACTATTGATCAACTGATTACAATAGAAAGCACTAAGAACAACTATCTTAATCTTCTCAAGAACTACTGACCACACCTTGGTCTTCTTAAGGAACTTCTTACAAATTAATGTAAACTAACAAGTGTTTGAATGCTTCTAATAAGCTGTATCACAACTGTGATGTTTACACTTAAAGATTAAGTACAACAACAAAAACTATACAGTTTTATGAGAGATCAAATGATAAAGATCTTTGTAAGATTTTTCACTTTTATGAATCAAGCGTGTATTTCTTTATGAGTGAACTAGCAATGAGCAAATGGTGAGTAGTGAATTAGCAACCTCAAAATGTTGTAGAAGTTCTCCATTTATAGCTTTTCCAAATTGCTTTAAGTGATGTGCAGCTGTATATAATATTAGATTATAAGACTTTTCATTACCCAAAAAGTATGGGCAGAGATATGCTTTCTGTAGAAAGGTATGGTTGTAGAAGCCTTGGGATTTGCACCACGTGACTTCTTTGGACAAATTAGCTGTTGGTTACTTTGGAAGTAGCACCACGTCTAATCAAGTTTTTCAGCTTCTTCAACAAGCTTCCTTCAGAATGAAGTCTTCATAATCTACACTTCAGAACATGTAGCACGCTTAAAAGGATGAAATATTTTAAGGTGATCAGAGCTAAAATGAGTGAGATGATCAGAGCCTTGATAGATGATCAGATCTTAATATATCAGAGTCTCAATCTTGATCAGAGTCTTCATCAGAGTGTGCAGCAGTATGTGCTAAGAGCGTGAATATTAATGATGAGAGTCTGGTTATCAAAGCCTCTGAACTTGCAGTGAAAAGAACTTCAGAGTCTGATTAAATCAGAGCTTTTAACTTTTGTACACTTCTTTCATTAACGCTTCAGATCATTCTGTAGCTTCTGCTTTAGATCCTTCTGGCAGCGCTTCAGAATCTTCTGATAGTCTTACATCTGATGCTTCAGAGCCTTGCATAGTTTTTTTGTACTTATGTATATTTTGCTTCTTTAAGAGTATTAACTTTGATACCTGAAACAATAATACTAGAACAGATTTTAGAGTATATATTTTCTTAATACAAAATTCCATAAAAGTTATCATCAAAACATAGAGATATAAGAAACACCAATCTGTGTTCTAACAATCTCCCCCTTTTTTATGATGATAAAACATAGGGAATTTTGTTCAATAAAGAGAAATAAAATATATAACTCCCCCTGAGATTAAGAATCTCCCCCTGAAATGAATACTCTAATAGAAGAGAACACTTCCCTTTTTGCTTGAGTATATTTCAGAACCTGGTAGAAATCCTTTTTATGCTTTCTAGAATCAGAGTCTGATGATTTCCTTCAATTTAAGAGTTCTGGTATATCTTCCAGAATCAGAGTCAAATTTTCTTCAAGGATCAGAGCCTGGTTGGGTAATTCTCAGGGTAACTTCAGATCATTTTTGTCAGATGAGTTAATAAGATCTGAAAGTCTTAAGATTCAATGTTAGATTAAAACAATGTCTGAATTTCATTTTAGTATTGCTTGTGGATTGAACAATCAAATTCTCTTTCTCCCCCTTTTTGTCATAATCAAAAAGAATTTTAAAGACAGAAAAGATAACAGAAGAAGAGAAAAACACAACACATAAATGAAAAACATAACAGCCAGATTCATTCAGATCAAAATAGAACAAATAGATAAGATGTCCATACAGCAGATGACAGAAAATAGAACAAACAGAAAACAATTGCAAAACAAGAATGCAAAAACATGAAGAACAAAACTAGGGCTGACGAGAAGCAATCAAGGTCAGAAGATCAGTAATCTTGGCAGTGGACTCTTCTTGCTTGGCCATCCAAGTCTTGATTTCTTCAGTAGTCTGTTCCTGTTTTATCATCCATGTTCTGATTTCCTTGACTTCTTGGACAACATCTGGAATCTCAGTCTTCATCTTAGATGCAGAAGGTTCAGAAGCAGATGCAGTTGCCATTGGATGATCAATCTCCATGTCAGATGCAGGAGTATCTTCTATCATTGTAGAATCTTCAGCAGGAGCATCTTCCAGAAGAAACACTAGGGTTGTGATAATGCTCAGCAGAGTCTGTCTGACCATTTCAGCAAACTTTGCCTTTGCATCATCAGTACAGAGTGTTTTGAGGTCAGATGCAACAGAGTTGAACTTAAAGATGAATTTGTTCCAAGAAGCTTCAGATTCAGCAGGATCCATACTAGTCATGCACTCTTTCTCCACAGAAGCAATCCCCATACGTATTTCCTTCTTAAAATTCTTGAACAGAGTAGAAACATCTGATATGGATTTGGGTTCAGAAAGTCTTCTATGGTGACTGGTTGTGATGGTTCAGGAGGTGTTTGGTTTTGTTCAGGAGGTGGGTGATCAGATGATGGTTGTTCAGATGGTGGTTGTTCAGATTGTTGGGATATGGATGGTTGTGGTTCAGATGGTTGTGGTATGGATGTTTGTGGTATGGTGAGTTGAGGAGTAGAGGTGTCACCATCATATGGTGTTGATGTAACAACATCAGATGAGGGTGGTATAAAATCTGTGAAGTTGAAGTTGAAGCGAAGAGGGTTGTGAGATGCAGGTAGATCAGATGGTAATGGCTTATAAGGATCAGGAATTTGTAAGCTAGTTGGTGAGGGGACTTCAGATTCATCAGAATCAGATGATTCAGTTTAATGACATGAAGTTCAAGAGAGGACATACATGGTTGCAATAGGTTGCACATCCAGAATGTCTTCAGATGGTTGTTGGACAGATGGTTCAGGATTTTGGATGATTGGTTCTTCTGGTGGTTAAGTAGAAGAGAGTGGTTCAGATTGTTTTTATTGTTCAGATTGTGTTTGTTGTTCAGAGGATTGTTGTTTTTGTGGTTCAGATTGTGTTTGTTGAGGGGGTTGTTGTTCAGAGGATTTCTGTTGAGGGGGTTCAGATGGTAGTTGAACAGAAGATGGTTGAGAATGTTTGTGAGGAGATGAAATGGGTTCAGATGAATGAGGTTCAAATGGTTGAGGAGGAGATGGTGGAGGTGAAGGTGAGGGTGAAGGGACAAAAGGTTTAGGATCAGATGTTAATACCTGTTGAATAGTTGCTCTTATTTCCTCCAAGCTAGATTCTGGAGGATTTTCCTTCTGCTTCTTGTCCTTCACAGGCTTGTCAGCAGCATCAGAGGCTTTCCTCTTAGGTTGTGCAACAGATCCTTCCTTAGCTTTTCTCTTCCTGCGCCTTTCTCTCAGAAGATTTGGCAGAACTTCTCCTTCCTTCTGAACTATGTTAGCAGGTAGAGGGATACCATTCTTCAAACAATCAGCAATGTATGTCAGAATGATGTTCCTAGGTTCATCAGCACTAAACATGGGAAAATCTGCTAAAGGAATTCTCCTTCTGCTGACTTCTTCAGAGTTAAATTTCTTGGGTTTTCCAGCCAGCTCTGAAATGACCTTCATTCTTTTCAGAGTGTTCCCATTGATAACAGATCCTATAACATAAGACAGATCATCTGTCACTCCAGCATCAAACAGATGTTTCACAAGACCATTCTCTGTTAGAATGTCTGATATCAATCTTCCCATAGGGATCCAATTTCTGATTTTTCCAACTTTAACCCTTACTTCTTCTCTTGTTTCTTTGATATGGTTCAGAAGATGACTGGACAGAAGATAAGGTAAATCCACCTTCTTTCCTTTACTCATACAGAACATGAAGTACATTTGTTTTGAGTTCACATAATCTGGTGAGTTAGAAGATTTCCAATGAAAGATAGAGCTCATGAAAATCTTAGCCCAGATTCTGTAAACAGGCTTCAAATCTCTGACCTTGTTGGATGGTTCCCCAAAAACACAAACTTCTTGAAAAATGACAGCCAAATCCACACGGTCAGTAGCCATACTTGTGATTCCATCAGTTTCCTTATACTCAAGTAGTTGTCTGATTAATTTTTCAGTGATGACAATTTCCTTCCCAAGAACAGAAGAATGAATGAACTTAGGGCAAACTTGAGCGTGTATCTAGAATTCCTTCACCAATGTTGGATAAACAGGACCCATCATCCTGTCAAAATACTTTTCCCAGTTCTGAGTTTTGATGGTTGAATAGAGATCCAAACCATTTTCTTTGATGGATTCAAAATCCACAAAGTTCTCACACAGAACTTCAAGGTATTTGATTGGAGTGAGAAGAGTTCTCACAGGTGCCTTGTACACAACAGCAGTTTGGGATGAACCAGCAGCATTTGGAGAAGATGCAGCAGCAGTTGAGGTTTGCATATGAGCAGGTGTTGAAGATGGTGAAGCCATTGATGTTCTTGAGATGCGTATGGGTTTACGAGAGGTTTTGGGTTTTGAAATAAGATGGAAACAATAGAGAAGATAGAAATGCATATGAGAGGAGAAGAGTGTAAAGTGTGATTTGTGAAGTGTTGTGAGAATTTATAGAACAATTTTAGGCATGCAAAAGACACACAATCTCACGCGTACACATAAGCATTGAATGAAGTGAAACATAATCATATCAAACAATTAATGCAAGGAATAAAATCATATCAAGCATTTAAGATTCTGACAAAAGGGGGGAAAATCAAGAGATTTTGGATTTTCAAAGCAATACCTCAAACGTCACTTCAGTATGGTGCACTCTACCTTTCCAGATTCTGAGCTACACGTGTTTGCTTGCATGTGCCTCTGAAACTCTTTGAGAAATGAAACATTAGGAAACGTTCAGATCCTCTGAGCCTTATTAGTTCAGATTTACACACAAATAAATAAACACAGAATTCAACAGAAGAAATACTTCAGAGTTTAGACATTTATCATCTGAGAAAAAATTTCATCTGATGAATATTTTATTCTGGACAAAAGTCCATACTTATATTTTTCAGAATAAATTTAAATCTATCTTCAGCAAGGGGTTTTATAAAGATATCAGCCCACCAATGATCTGTATCTACAAAGTTTAAATTAATAATTCCCTTCTGAACATAGTCTCTGATGAAATGATGTTTAATCTCTATATGCTTAGCTTTAGAATGTAAAATAGGGTTTTTAGATAAGCATATAGCATAAGTATTATCACAGAAGATAGAAATGTTACTCTCAAAAATATGATAATCTTCCAGTTGACTTTTCATCCAGAGCATCTGGGTGCTACAACTAGCAGCAGCAATATATTCTGCCTCTGTTGTTGAAAGTGCAATTGTGGGTTTCTTCTTGCTGAACCAAGAGATCAGATGACTTCCAAGAAATTGACAGCTTCCAGAAGTGCTTTTACGTTCTACTCTGTCTCCAGCATAGTCAGCATCACAGAATCCAACTAATTTATACTCATCAGATCTTCTGTAACACAGACTCACATTAGTAGTACCTTTCAAATACCTTAGAATCCTCTTAACAGCTGTTAAGTGAGATTCTCTAGGGTCTGATTGGAATCTAGCACACAGACACAAACTGAATAAAATATCAGGTCTTGAAGCAGTCAAATATAAGAGAGATCCAATCATACCTCTGTAAAGTTTTTGATCAACTTTCTTACTTACCTCTTCCTTACCAAGTGTGCTTGTAGGATGCATTGGAGTCTTTGCCAATTTGCTTTCATTCAGATTGAATTTCTTCAGAAGCTCTTTGACATATTTAGTCTGGTGAATATATGTGCATTTTAGAGTCTGATTTACTTGGATTCCCATAAAGAATCTAAGTTCTCCCATCATGCTCATTTCAAATTCAGCCTGCATAGACAAAGCAAACTTCTTTCCCAGCATAATATTGGTAGATCCAAAAATAATATCATCCACATAAATTTGACAAACTAGTAAATCTTTCTTAAATGTTTTACAAAAAAGAGTTGTGTCCACCTTGCCTCTGATAAAGTTTTTTTCCAGAAGAAAATTACTTAATCTTTCATACCAAGCTCTGGGAGCTTGTTTCAAACCATAAAGAGATTTTTTGAGTTTGAAAACATGATCTGAAAATTTATCACTTTCAAAACCAGGAGGTTGATGGACATAAACTTCTTCTTCTATAATGCCATTTAAGAAGGCACTCTTAACATCCATCTGATATTGAGTGATGTTATGTTGTGCAGCAAATGAAATAAGAAGGCGTATAGATTCTAACCTTGCTACTGGAGCATATGTTTCAGTGTAATTAATTCCTTCTTGTTGACTGTAACCTTGAGCTACTAACCTTTCTTTGTTCCTAACAACTTCTCCTTGCTCATTTAGTTTATTTCTGAATACCCACTTTGTTCCAATAATGTTAAAACCTTTTGGTCTAGGAACCAGATCCCACACATTATTTCTTGTAAATTGATTCAGCTCATCTTGCATTGCAAGTATCCAATCATTGTCACTCAAAGCCTCATCCACAGATGTTGGTTCAATAATAGACACCAACCCAAGAAGTGATGTTCCAGATGATATGATAAATGGCCTTGTTCTTATAGGGTCATCTTTCTTCCCAATAATCATTTCTTTTGGATGAGAAGCTTTGATTCTGGATGATCCTTTAACTGTTGGTTCTTCAGAAATATTCATGTTATTCATCTGAGCAGCCAATGGAGTTGCATCTGGCGTAGCTTCTTCTTGAGCTTTCTCTACCTCTGAATTTTCAGATTCTATGAGAATAACTTCTCCATCTGCAGAGTTTTCAAGCTGCTTTGGCTTTTGATTGCCAAGCTTATCATCAAATCTAACAGGTATAGATTCCTCCACAATTTGTGTCTCAGTATTGTATACTCTGTAGCCTTTAGAGCGTTCAGAATATCCAAGCATGAAACACTTTTGTGCTTTAGAATCAAACTTGTTAATATTCTCTTTAGTGTTCAGCATAAAACAAATACATCCAAAAGGATGGAAATAAGAAATGTTTGGCTTTCTATTCCTCCACAATTCATAAGGAGTCTTTTCCAAAAGAGGTCTAATTGACACTCTGTTCTGAATGTAACATGCTGTGTTAATTGCTTCTGCCCAAAAATATTTTGCCATGTTAGTCTCATTGATCATGATTCTGGCCATCTCTTGCAAAGTTCTATTTTTCCTCTCTACAACTCCATTTTGTTATGGAGTTCTAGGACAGGAGAAATCATGAGCAATACCATTTTCATTAAAATATTTTTCAAAATGTTTGTTTTCAAATTCTCCACCATGATCACTTCTGACTTTAAAATTTTTGAAATCTTTTTCAGTTTAGACTTGTTTGCAGAAGTCAAAGAACACAAAATGTGACTCATCCTTGTGTTTTAGGAATTTTATCCATGTCCATCTGCTGTAGTCATCAACAATGACTAATCCATACTTCTTGCCTCTGATGCATGCAGTTTTCACTGGTCCAAACACATCAATGTGAAGTAACTCTAATGGTTTTGAAGTTGAAACAACATTTTTGGATTTGAAAGATGATTTTGAAAATTTTTCCTTTCTGACATGCTTTGCAAAGAGCATCTGAGTTGAACTTCATATTAGGAAGTCCTCTGACCAGATTAAGCTTATTAATCTAAGATATACGTCTCATATTAATATGACCCAATCTTCTGTGCCAGACCTATTGCTCCTCATTAACAGACATAAGGCATTTAACATTCTGAACCTTAAGTTCTGAAAGACTAATCTTATAAATGTTGTTTTTCCTTTTACCATTAAAGAGGATTGAGCCATCCTTTTGACTAACAGCTTTGCAACACTTTTGATTAAAGATTATGTCATAACCATTGTCACTTAATTGACTTATGGACAATAGATTATGAGTTAATCCTTCAACAAGCAAGACATTAGTTATGGAAGGAAGTTTGCCATTGCCTATGGTTCCAGAGCCAATTATCTTGCCCTTCTGATTCCCTCCAAACTTGACATCTCCTCCAGATCTAAGCTCCAGACTTTGGAACATAGACCTTTTTCCTGTCACATGTCGTGAGCATCCTGAGTCCAGGTACCATGACTGGAGTCTTGACTTTGCTGCTAAGGATGTCTACAACATAGATTATCTTATCCTTAGGTACCCAGGTTTTCTTGGGTCCTTTTTGGTTAGTTGCCTTAAAGCTTTTTCTGAACTTCTGTCTTTCAACATAAGACTTGTTCTGATTAGCTTTAGATTTATTAAACACAGGTTTGTTCTGATTAGAACTTGTGTGTTTAATATCATTTAAGTGACCAAATGTAAACTGAGAATATAAAGGAGGATACTTGATATCCAGTTTATCTACAGATTTTGGATTTGAATCTTCATAAGAGAAAGATTTATATCCAACACCTTTTCTATAGTTTCTGCTAATACCATAGATCATTGAAGCCATTTTGCTTCTATCTAGGCTTTTAGTAAGAAACTTCCTGAAACTATAGTCATACTCTTGTAAAATATTTTTAGAGCATGGTTCAGATTTTGAATCAGAGTTTAGTTGAGCAGATTCTAAATTATTTTTCAATTGAAGATTTTCAGCTTTTAGTTCAGATATTTCTGATTCAAACTTGTTACTCTCAAATTCAATATGCTTTAGAAGCGTTTTGTATTTGAGTTTAACTTTGCTATAGTTTTCAAGAATATCAGATAGACTTTCAACAAGTTCCTGTCTAGAAAGTTCAGCAAATACCTCCTCAGAATCAGATTCTGATTCTGATCCAGATGATTCAACATTGTCTTCAATGTCAGCCATGAATGCTACATTTGCACATTCCTCTTCTGACTCTGATGAAGAATCAGATGCATCTGAGTCATCTCAGGTAGCCATTAGAACTTTCTTTTTATGATCTGACTTTCTTTTTGGGTTCCCCTTCTGAAGCTTTGGACATTCACTCTTGTAGTGCCCAGGTTCTTTGCATTCATAACAAACAACCTCTCTTTTTCCAGATCGTCTGTGTCCAGAGGCTTCTCCAGATCTTCTGTATCCAAAGTGTTCTCCAGATCTTCTGTGCCCAGAAGATTCTTTGTGTTGATCTGGTTTTCTAAAGTTCTTGAACTTCCTTTGCTTATTCTTCCAGAGTTTGTTAATTCTTCTGGACAGCAAGGATAGTTCTTCTTCATCTTCAGAAGCAGACTCCTCAGAGCTTTCTTCTAATACCTACAATGCTTTAACAGCTTTATTAGATTTTAAGGCAATTGACTTACCTTTCTTTAAAGGCTCATCTTCCTCTAGTTCAATCTCATGACTCCTTAGAGAACTGATTAGTTCCTCCAGCGTAATCTTGTTCAGATCCTTTGCCAACTTCAGAGCAGTGACCATGGGTCTCCATCTGGTTGGCAAGCTTTTGATTATTTTCTTGACATGATCTGCTGTAAAGTAACCCTTGTCCAGAACCTTTAGGCCAGCAGTGAGAATCTGGAATCTGGAAAACATTGCTTCAATAGATTCAGATTCTTCCATCTTGAAAGCTTCATACTTCTGGATCAGCGCCAAAGCCTTGGTTTCTTTAACTTGAGAGTTCCCTTCATGAGTCATCTTCAGGGATTCAAATATATCAAAGGCAGTTTCTCTGTTGGTTATTTTCTCATACTCAGTATGAGATATAGCATTTAGCAATATAGTTCGAGCCTTGTGGTGATTTCTGAATTCCTTCTTTTGCTCCTTAGTCATTGATTTTCTGTCAACATTCTTGCCATTAACATCAGTGGGATGAGCATATCCATCAATAATAAGTCCCAAAGATCAGCATCAAACCCTAGAAAGAAACTTTCCAGTCTATCTTTCCAATAATCAAATTTCTCTCCATCAAACATGGGAGGTTTTGTGCTGACTCTTTCTTTATATTTGTTGTTGTTGGGTGTTGAAGTTTCAGCAGCCATAATGAATATCAACCAAGAGTATCAAGAGTTTTACCCACTGGATCTTTTCTGGTCACGGTTAAGTGATAGCACAAACAGAACCGGAGCTCTGATGCCAACTGAAGGTGAGAAAAACACTTAGAAGGGGGGTTGAATAAGAGTTTTAAGAAATATGGCAATAAAAACAACTCAAGATTTTTATCCTAGTTCGTTGAACTCAACTACTCCAGTCCACCTTATCAAAGATGATTTGCCTTTCTCCACAAGGACTTAATCCACTATTGATCAACTGATTACAATAGAAAGCACTAAGAACAACTGTCTTAGTCTTCTCAAAAACTACTGACCACACCTTGGTCTTCTTAAGGAACTTCTTACAAATTAATGTAAACTAACAAGTGTTTGAATGCTTCTAATAAGCTGTATCACAACTGTGATGTTTACACTTAAAGATTAAGTACAACAACAAAAACTATACAGTTTTATGAGAGATCAAATGATAAAGATCTTTGTAAGATTTTTCACTTTTATGAATCAAGCGTGTATTTCTTTCTGAGTGAACTAGCAATGAGCAAATGGTGAGTAGTGAATTAGCAACCTCAAAATGTTATAGAAGTTCTCCATTTATAGCTTTTCCAAATTGCTTTGAGTGATATGCAGCTGTATATAATATTAGATTATAAGACTTTTCATTACCCAAAAAGTATGGGCAGAGATATGCTTTCTGCAGAAAGGTATGGTTGTAGAAGCCTTGGGATTTGCACCACATGACTTCTTTGGACAAATTAGCTGTTGGTTACTTTGGAAGTAGCACCACGTCTAATCAAGTTTTTCAGCTTCTTCAACAAGCTTCCTTCAGAATGAAGTCTTCATAATCTGCACTTCAGAACATGTAGTGTAACGCCCCGATTTCGACTATTCCTTTTTCGTTGAGTCCTTTTTGGTTTAATTGGGCGAATATTATTTGAATGTGGAATTTGTGTGGAAATATGTTAAGTTTGCATATTATTCTATTTTAACCGATTTTGGGAGTTTTCGGAGAAAATAGTTTGGAGAGTATTTTGGACATTTCCTATTTAATGTTAAGTGAGATATTTTATGAGATATGGAATTAGTTGATGTTTTGGAAAATAATGAGAAAGATATAAAAGAGGAAATAGAAAGGAAAGAAAAGGAAAAAGAAAGAAGAAGAGGAGAAAGAGAAGAGAAAGAAGAGAAAACCTAGATTCTTCAAGATCAACCAAAGCTTGCGATTAATCAGGTAAGGGTGAGAAGTTCTATCATCTTAATAATGTATAAGATTATATATGTACTAGATTTGGATTTGTTTGGTAGTTTCTACACTTTCCATTTTAGGTCGAAATTGGATTAATCGAAAGAAATCGTTGTTTAACAGTTAGAATCGTGTTTAGATGATGTAGATTAGTCGATATATGTTAGACTAAGGCTACTGGAACGACATTGGATTTAATCGGGTGATTTTGGTGAGTTTGGAAGTGCTAGGACAGAACTAAATGTTGTTGTTCGCAGGCGACTCGCTAGCAGCTCGCTAGGCGAGCAGGCCGCGAGCACTCGCTAGCAGCTCGCTAGGCGAGTGCGTAGCGAATGGTCCCAGACTTGGGACAGTAAGGTTTTGGCATTCTTCGCTGGAGGCGAAGGGAGTGGCGAATGACTCGCTGATGGTTCGTTGTGGCGAACGAGGTAGCGAACGAAGTCTGGAGCTTCTGTTTGTGCTCGCTAGCAGTTCGCTAGGCGAGCAGGTAGCGAACGCTCGCTGGCAGCTCGCTAGGCGAGCGTGTAGCGAACGTAACAGGATGAGCCTTCCCTCTTGCTTCGTGCTGTTTTGGCTTGGGGTTTCCGTTGCGATCGACCTCTTCTTGATTTGAGTAGCTTGTATGCTAGTTATGATGTGTTGTGGGTAGCCGTATGGCGTGAATCCTAGTTTATGAATTGTGAAGTGTGGAATGTGGCCGTTTGGCATTTTGGTACATTACTTGAATGTAATAGAAATGCATGATGAGATTATATGATGAATGTATGTATGTATTGTGATATGTATATATAGTGGA